>RJWK010042842.1:0-19002 GCA_004363435.1 Platanista minor
GTTGTAGCCTCTCCCGTTGCGGAGCACAGGCTCCGGACGCGCAGGCTCAGCGGCCATGGCTCCCGGGCCCAGCCGCTCCGCGGCATGTGGGATCTTCCCAGACCGGGGCACGAACCCGTGTCCCCTGCATCGGCAGGCGGACCCTCAACCACCGCGCCACCAGGGAAGCCCTCAGGGAATTCTTTATCTCATGTGATTGGAAGTCCCAAGGGAGGTTGATGGGGATCTAGGGTTGGTTCACTCAGTAGCTATTGAGGTTCTCTCTGTCCTCTACTCTGGAGAGATTCTCACTCACTCCTCTGTGCCATTAAAGTCTTTCCCTTCAATCTGGACCAATAAGAGTGGCCAGGAGTGCTATATTCTGATTGGCTTAGACCAGTCATGTAGGACCCCTGGAGCTTAAGGCATGAGGTCAATTTCCTAGAAGTGGAGAAGTGGGGATTCCCAAACAACACAGGGTTTATGTTAGGAGGGATGAAAGTGGACTGCATCCTGGGCAAGCAACTGATAGAGTCCACCACACTTCTGAAAATTTCCGTGCAATTGTGATATTCATTCACTTATTCCTTCCTTCATTTAGTGTGACTGTTTGCCAGGCACTAACACTAACAAGAAACCAGTGAGGGAGGTACCAGTGTTCCCCTGTTTATGGGTGAAGACACTAAGGAAAAACTGCTCCAGTGACTTATCCAAGGTCACACAGCACACAAGTAGAAGAGATTGGAACCCAGGCCTTCTGGCTCCAGGCCCATGCTCTCTCCACTGGGTAGTTCTGACTCTTAAGATGCTTCTTGAAAGTTGGCTTTCTCACCTCTGTGCAAAAGTTAGAAGCTGGAGGTTGAGCTGTGTTCCCACACAAATCAGGCACCTAACACAGCCACCACAAGTAATAGAATAATGTGAATGAATTCAAAACCATATTTCTGTCCCTAGATCCAAATAACTATTATCACCGACGGAATGAAATGACCACCACTGATGACCTGGATTTTAAGCACCACAACTATAAGGAAATGCGTCAGGTAAGATCCAGGTTTGTCAAAGAGAAATCTCTCCTGTGCCCAGAAGCACGTAGGTGTTTGTGCTTTTATGGTTTTGTTGAAGCCACAGGAAATGCTTGTAGTTTCGAGGCTGAGAATGCCTTGGTGTTCAGGTGACCAGAGGAAACCTCCCTCGCCAGCAAGTGACTGAAGCAGAATTCGAAGCCCAGCTTTCTGATTTAATACTATACTTCTTCCTCCTACACTGTTGGTGGAAATGTAAATTGGTGCAGCCACTATGGAAAACAGTATGGAGGTTCCTTAAAAAACTAAAAATAGAGCTACCATATGATCCAGCGGTCCCATTCCTGCGTATATATCCAGAAAAATAATGAAGACTCTAGTTTGAAAAGATTCATGCACCCAAATGTTCATAGCCAAGACATGGAAACAACCTAAGTGCCCATCAACAGACGATTGGCTTAAGAAGATGTGGTATATGTATATACAATGGAATATTAGCCATAAAAAAGAATGAAATATTGCCATTTGCAGCCCCATGGGTGGATCAAGAGAATATTTTATTTACTGAAGTAAGTCAGAGAAAGACAAATATTATATGACATCACTTACATGTGGAATCTAAAAAATAATACAAATGAATCTATATACAAAACGGAAACAGACTCACAGACGTAGAAAACAAACTTATGGTTACCAAAGGGGAAAGGGAGAGGGGGAGGGATAAATTAGGAGTATGGGATTAACAGATACAAACTACTGTATATAAAATAGATAAGCAACAAGGATTTACTGGATGGCACAGGGAATTATAGTGAATATTTTGTAGTAGCCTATGATGGAAAATAATGTTCTCTCTCTATATATATATATATATATAACTGAATCACTTTGCTGTACTCCTGAAACTAACACAGTATTGTAAATCAACTATACTTCAATTTAAAAAAATACATCACTGTGTGTTTGAATGGTATCACTGATTTAAGGACAATAGTCATGTGCAGAGTCGAAGAAGAAAAAGAATCCGGAATAACACTGGTAATAGTAATAGCAGGAAGCTCTCACATACGACCTACCTCAATTTCCCTACATTAGGAATTTACCTATGTTAACATGGTCAGTCTCTCTAACCACCCTAGGAGTGCAGGACTGTTGTTGGCCTTGTCTTACTGATGGCGAAACTGAGTCACCGAGGGAATATGTAACACTCCCCTTGTTGTTCTGATTCTCTGATTCTCCATATTAGAATCACTGGGGGAAATTTGGAAAAATACCTATACTTGAAACCTGCCTCTGGCCAATTAAAGCAGAATCCTGAGGAAAAGGGACTGGGGAATCTAAATTATTTAAAGCTCTCGTTGTGATTCTAATATACAGGCAGGTTTCAGAACAGCTGGTTGATACCTTATGGCTCTCAGTGCTTTAGACTGTTAGGAGGAAAAGACATCCCCGATGAGATTGCCCCCAGATTTAATGACAGAAACCAAGTAATCCTGAGCTATTGACAGCATTTGTCTAGTGGGTGCAGAAGGGAGAAGGGACCAAGAGTTTTTTAGGACAGGCTAAAAAAGCAGCCCTATGCTGAGTGCTTTGCCTGTGTAATCTTGTTCAGCATTCCCGCCAAGCCTTGTGCTAGAAAGCACGGGGAAGTGTCAGCAAATGAGAAACCCTTAGACATGTAAGAATCTGTTGGAAGAGGAGGAACAGAGAAATGTACTCACAAATATGTTTAACGAACAAGCATTCACCAAAGGCCAAAATAACATGGCTCAAAGCGAGGGCTCATAGGTGCTGAGGGAGCGGTACCAGCCATGCGGTACTAGGGCAGGAGACTTTCCTGAGGTCGGAGCAATTAGGCTTTGCCACGAGGACTCTCTGCTTCATCCCAGGGAGTCAACAAACCCAGTTAGTCTCCATGTCATTTAATTTGAGATACACACAGCTTCCAGGCACCTGTCGGCACAGACATGGAGGTGGGACGTGCTAAAGAAATTGTCTTGTGGTCTTGCTCTGCAGAAATCAGGATAATGTGTTTGGACTTGAGGTCTGTGAATCATCCCTGCTGCTCTCCATTTTCGGGTGTTTATGTGACTGCTCACCGTTCCATTTTATGAAGCATTTGTGTCTTAACACAGCTTTGCTCAGTGGGCATCTCGGGACATCTGTTTGCCCAGAAATTAGGCAAATATCAACTTAGTTGGTGCAGTTAATGTCAAAAGCAATCTATCTAAATGCATTTAAAATGAGCTCACTGCACAGAGAGTGTGGTATCTTTAAATAGTTGTCCCGCATGGAGAATGGAGGTCCTTCTCATGTGAGGAGAGCTAATGGATGTGCTTCATTACCCTGGGGGACTCTGGTCCCCATCACTTGTTAGATGTTAGAGCTAAGAGGAGCCTGAGGGAGCAATGCAGCCCCTGCAGGGGACACTGGGTCACCACCCCGATCTCTCAGGACCCCGCAGCACTCAACTGGAAACTGTCCGAGGTTGGGCGTTGGGGGCATTTATCAATCCTGAAGAGTGTTCGAGCCAGAAGTGATTTGCCATTTGGACTCCTGGCTCCTGGGGATGGGAAAGAAGCCAGCACTTTTTAGCAATTCTCTGTATGGAATCTGCTAGATTGCTGTAGAAATCTTTCTACTTCAGGAGAAAAAAAAGATGTTAGTTTATCCTAGTGTTGCAAGAGACATTTACAAACAACACAGAAATGAGAAGCAGACGCGGGAGCAGGAAAAGAAAGCAGAAGAGCTGTGGCTTGGACGGGAGATCATGAGAATGTGAGCGACCAGCGTGTGTGAGAATTATTTCTGGAGTGCTGATTTATAAGCCACTGTTCTCCCCTCAGGGGGAGCCCCGGGGGCTTGGGAAGGGGATGGGGGGAAGTGGGGGAGGCAGGAGGCCCTCTCGCAAATGCTGATATTATGATGCAGATTGAGTTAATTGTTCTGAGCACTGAAGGCCTTCCCAGCTTGAGTCACCATTCATAACTGCTCAGTCATCTGCGTCTACGTGTACGTGTTACCTTTCTCCGTCATTTGGGACCACGAGGGCAGAGACTCTGTCATTTTATCTTAAATCCATAAAGCGTAATGGATAACTGTACTTTTGAGGTTGTTACGGGGGAGATATTTGGGGGACAGGGCCCCACATGGCCGGCCATGGTTGGGAAGGGATGGGGTTGCAGATGAGGTCCGCCGTCATCCAGGGCCTGTGGCAGGAAGAGACGGAAGGTGGTGCGAGCAGTGAAGACAACGAGAATAGGACTGTGGAGGCAGGAGGGGGCAGCCCGCTTCTGGGACAGTTGGCAGTGCCAGGAGAGGCTTTGGTCTTGAGTCTGAGAATCGGGAGGTCTTTTCCAGGAGCAGAGCTGTGTTTGGGGAGATCCTTCGGACAGTTGTATGGACAGTAGACTGGTGAGCTCTGTCCCTGTCCCAGGAGGGGGACCTGCCGGGTCTGAAGAAGGGTGGGGGGAGGGGTTTCTGAGGGGGACTGTCCAGTCCTAGGGTTCCCCAATAAGTTGGAGAGAGAGAGAGTTCTGGCGTGCTTCCCAGGGCCTGGGATACCATCCACAGTGGGAGAAAAAGACGTGGTTTGGGGGAGAGGTTAAAAAGATTGGACTTTGGCTGGGGACCTGCTGCTGCCAGGTGCCAAATGCTCCAGAAATTCTGGCTGCTTGGCTGATAAGGAGCACGTGGCATGAGGCAGTAGCAAAGGGGCCCGGGAGAGACGTGGGCTGGAAGGCAGCCGGCTAGTGGTTTTGATTTCCCGGGCAGCTGAGGATGGTCGTGGGCAGCAGGCGGTGGGGTCGCTGAGCTCCTGACCCTGGTGGTGGACGGATGGTGGCAGGAAGCCCAGGCAGGACAGCAGGCTTGCGGATCCAGACAAGCCCAGCTCCGCCCAGCTCCGCCCGCCACGGGGCGCCTCCTACCCTGGCTCTCTTCTTCCCCCCTCCCTCTGGAATTCCTTTCCACTGGATCGGATGCAGTGTCTGTTTCTCAGACGAATGAGTAAAGATGATGGAAGAGGACCTTTTCTCTTCTCCCTTCTTTTTTTTAACATTTTAATTCATTGGATAAACAATACTGTAACCATATCAAATGCAAACTAAAAGTCTCAAGGTTAATCCTCCATGAACCCACTACCCTAAAGAATCAGTGGTTTTCATTTTTCCCTATTGCTATCCAGGGTTTGCGTTGCTATGTGCACAGAATTCATACGATTTTGATCAGAGGATGGTTACAGCTTTGCCCAGATTTTCTCACTTAATCCCGGATCATTAGCCATGTCTCATTGCTGTCTTCATAATTGTCGTTGGATGCTGCGGAATGTTCCAGTGAGTGGCAGCATCCGTTTTCTCAGCTACCTTTCTGCCCTGGAGCCTTTGGATAGCTCCCCACTTGCAGTGACTTGTGTGAGAGGATGAAACCTGCTCCAGCAAGTGTCATCGTGCACATAATTTACCTCTGATGTACCGCTCTGATCCTCTGATGTATTGCTCGAAACTGAATTACTAGGAAAGGGGCTCGCTCTTTCTTCTTTCTCCTTCAGGAGAGGAGGGAAGCAACAGAGCCAGGAATTCAGTAGATCCCAGGATGTGATTTATTCCCACCTCAGAGATGAGGAGACAGAGTCTTGAGGAGGATGCTGAGCATCTTACAAAAGCCACTACTCTCGAGGGCAGTGTTTCTCAACCATGCTTCCTTACTGGCCCTTTCTAGACACTTTTCTTAATTACCCATTACATTAAAAACGAAGGAATACAATTTTGTTGGGTAGGGTTGCACTTTGGAGGGCCACAACGCGTGTACTATTTAAGATTTTTAGCCCCTGGAAAGCCAGTTTTCACCTCCTTTGGGTGATGTCATCCTTGTTGAGGATGAATGCTTCCTTAACAAGGCAGTGAAGAAAATTCTGCCCCTTACTCTTACTTTAGACATCAAGACTCAAACATTTACCATTAAGACTCAAACTCCAAAAAATCCTCTGGCTCTTTTTGGGAATAAGCAAGGTGGCTCAGCAGCTGGGTTTTTGAGGGTACCCATGGCCCCTGGAGAAATCCTTGCCAGCATTGCAGAGGGCCACGGTGCAGAGGGAATTGTCAAGAACCTTCCTAAAGGGAGTCTTCAAATGCCCGTGTTCTCGTTCCTGTGCGTGGAAAAGATACTTGTGATGCCACAACACCAGGAAGGAAAATGAGACTCTGGTATAAAAACACTGCAGTGGTGGGTAGAGGATAAAGAGGTGACTCCGATGAGTTACGGCTAAGAATCACCCCAACCTGAGAGGCCGCATCCCTGGCTAAGTGTGCATCCAAGGGAAGATGCTCTTTGTCTTTTTCCGATGTCAAGGTCATGATCTCCAGCACAGGGGGCACACTCCTCTGGCAGCTCATCAAAAGGGGAAGGAGGGTAGGTATTAAATGACAGCCAGACTCTGTACTGAATGCTTGTGTTGATCACCTAGTTCAGGATGAGCCGAGTGGCTCTGTGTCTGCAGAACTGGTCCTTGATCTGAACGCAGGACAGTGGGTCACCTGCTGATCAGGATTTGCTGAGGTCCACGCTGGTAGTGGAGCGTGTGTGGTCAGCAGGGACTGGTATGAGAGGCCCAAATCAGATGGTGCTTGTGCTGTGGCCATCTACTGGAACAGTCCCGTGTACAACAGACAAAAGAGGCGGCGTTGCTTGTTTCGATTGCTCTGCTGCACCTTCATGGACAGATAAGAACTCAAGAGTCCAAAGCCCTGGCTCCGCCTGGTACCAGCTGGGTGACCCTGGGCAAATCCCTCAATGTCTTTCTGAGCCTCAGTCTCCATAGCTGTAGAATGGGGACAGGCCTCCTTGCTTCGCTACTTCACTGGTGGGCGTCACGATGAGATTCACTAGAGAAATAGAACTTAACTGTGACCGCGATGGTGAACGTTGCTAGTGACATTACCACCGTGGCTCTTGTTAAAACTTGGCCTACTCTTATGTGGCCCCACTTCAGCCCCTCGGTATGTATCCCTCATGGTGAGAGGTGTGAAGCTACATTAACCTTGCTGGCATGTGGTTTCTCCAGTGAGGGTGGGTTTCTGCCTCTTCCCTCTTAGAACAAGAGTCCTTTATAGTCAGCTTTCTCTTTCTCTCACCTAGATATTATGACACAAAGTGAGTTATCATAAAGCGAAGCATGTTCCCCCCTCCCAGGAGTGGTGAGAGAATAGACCCTGAATGCCTGACCAGGGCTGTGGCTGTAACACCTCGTGGGTGTGTCATAAAAGCAAAGCACCAGCAGCAAAAGCTCCATTCCTTTAGAGATGCGCACCAAGGCCCCGGGATCACCCTCCACCCAGCAGTGCAGAATGCTGTGTTACGAAAGGCAAACCAAGTGCAATGTCACTCCACTCCATCAGAAATTCTACGATACCGATTTACCAGTTCCATAGATTTTAACCTACCATAACATTTGAGACAGAGTTGTTTATTTACACTTTACAAGGACATTTTATGGATCACTTGGTGGATGAGGAATGTTTTGAAAGATGTTTAGCGCGCACCCAGGCCCACGCCACCCCTTCCTCCATCCCCACCAGCCCAGGCTGGGATGTCCTCCCTCGCTGTTTCCACCGCACCCAAGCTTCCCTCCTGGTCTCTAACACCCTGTCAGAAGTTATCTCATGAATGCACCTGACTCTACCATGGGGAAGCGTGGCTAGTCTGGTGCCTGGCAGAGACATCCTTTGAATCAGAGCTTCTTTCACTTGGGGATGGCTAAACAGTTTCCCCCAGAAAGTCCAGGCCACTTACCCAGCTCACTCACAGGTACCCGTTCAGAGATGGGAGGCACAGCAGCCTCTGGCGGGGGTGTCTCTGTCCTTTGCCCCAGGGCTCCTGTGATGAGCAGACCCTCTTCCCTTCCTTTGGCGGCTGTCTGACAAGCTCGACTGTCCAAGCAAAATTCAGGAAACCACCCGTATATATTTCACTTTCTCGTGGAAGCCTGTGTCCCTCACCCTTTCACTGCACGGCTCCCGTCACCCTGGCCTCCACGCACCCCTTACTTGGCACCAATGAAGTGGTGATGGCACTCCATCTGTTACCTCACTTTGAGTTCCAGGAGGGCGAAGCCGTGTGTGTTCCTTCAGCCTGACATCATAGATTGCTCATTACAATGTAAGAAAAAAATGATATTCATTAATAAATATTTATTTAGGCAAGGGTATAGAGAGAAAAGGCTCAGTCTGTCTAATGAGGGCACAATAAGAAAACAGGAAACCAAAGTGAAAAGGTAATACCTCGTCACCCAGGGAGGTGACACTACAGCCTAGGGAGGTGAGAAACACAAGCACGAGGTGGTGGAAGACAGGGCAGTGGGGCCACGAGGAGAACATTCCAGGCAGGGGGATAGCACTGGTGTGCAGGAGGGTGGGCGTGTGCAGGGCCCCGTGGGAGAGGGCTGTCTTCTTGAGAGGTCCGCCCTCCGCGCAGCGTGGCCATCCTTGTGTAGGGCCGTAAACCCATCTTGTTTCTCAGTTGATGAAGGTCGTGAATGAAATGTGCCCCAACATCACCAGGATTTACAACATTGGCAAGAGCCACCAGGGCCTGAAGCTGTACGCTGTGGAGATCTCCGACCACCCTGGGGAGCACGAAGTCGGTGAGGCTGCCCCTCTGTAGTGCACCTGGCCCTTCGAGTCCGGTGCTTTCTTAAAGAGCGAGGCGATGGTTACCCTGTGAGAACATTCACGAAACGGCGGGGGCTGTCCATGCACTCACCCTCACATAGATTCTGCAGATCTTGGTTCTGTGAACCCCTCATTTTATGATGCGGGCTGTCAAATTACTTAAGAAATACACTCCTTTTCTCCAAATGGACCATATTTAACTCTGTTCCCCATCTCTGAGACTGGTCACGCTAACCAAAGAGGAAAATAGCTGGAGATGGTTAGGACAGAGTTTTTTTTCCCGGAGAAAATTCTGGACTCCCTGGTCATTAAGGGCTCTAGTTAGAGAGTGGTTCCCTTAATTTTCTTTTAAATTTCCATCCTATTTTCAAGCATTTCCTGTTTTCAGCCATTTCTCATTCAATCACTCCCAGAACGACGTTCTGCTACAAGTCAGTGGGTGGAGGAGTGGGAGTGGGGTCAGAGATTTTTCTTTTTTGGTAAAATTGTGAGCCCTTTAGAAATCCACTGCAAGTTAAGTGCAAAGATTTGTGTGATTCTCTCGACTTTAATGTTCATCGGTATTCCAGGAGTTTCTCTCAGGAGTGTCTTTCAAAGGGCAAGGGCTTTATCTGTGGGTGACATCACATTTCCGCAAAAGCAGTAGCTTGGCCAACAAAAGAGGCAGAAGTGCTGTCAGCTCGCACCCACACTGACAAATCCGACGTTGAAAAAGCTGAGCTTTGAGGAGAACAAGCTCAAAGACAGGCCCCCTTTACCAAACGGGGTCACTGCTGACTTGCCCTGACACTATTTTCTGCTTGCATTTATTCATCTCTGTATCTTTATAAAATTGAATACAAAGTTCTTTTAAGAAAAATAATTGCCTCCCCGAAGAGAAAAGTGATTGCTCTGGCTTGTGTTTGATTTGTAACTTTTAAACTCTAAACACTGTGTTATTGTATTTGTTCTTGCCAAACAAGGCTAAACATTCCTACCCCGTGGCTCGTATCATTTGAGATTTTTCTACTCGTTTTTCTTATATATTTGACTATCTGGGAATCAATAAAAATTGTACTGGTATAATTGTGGTTGATTTGAAAGAACAGAGAGGGCTAAAATTGTAAGTTTCTATTATTCAGAGATTTCTTTGCTAATACAGTGTGATGAGGACTGTTTTGCTGGAAGCATCCGTTACGATCCTCTGTTTTTTCCCATCTTTGAGTAAAGGTGAGCCCGAGTTCCACTACATCGCGGGGGCCCATGGCAACGAGGTGCTGGGCCGGGAGCTGATGCTTCTGCTGATGCAGTTTCTGTGCCAGGAGTACTTGGCCCGGAACTCGCGCATCGTCCACCTGGTGGAGGAGACCCGGATCCACATCATCCCCTCCCTCAACCCCGACGGCTATGAGAAGGCCTACGAGGGGGTAATGGACCGTTCCTCTCGCCCAGCACAGCAGCTAGCCACCCCCTCTCCCCACCCCCGCACAATGTGCTGAGCCATGAGTTGATCTGAATTCCACATTACCAGCTTTCTTCTTAAGTGTCTTTCTGCTGAGACAAGGAAACCCGCAAGGCTTATGAAAGATGCACAGCAGTAATTGAGAATTATGGGGAGACACTACCAGACTGAAGAAAATGAACATGAATAATAGTATTGTTATATATAGTGTGGGAACAATAGGATCGAATAATAATAACACCTAGCCTTGATTGAGCACTTAAGGCACATTCTAACCTTGATTACTACCTACAGTCCTCTCATCAGTTCTCTGAGGACAGTTATTTTTATTATTCTGATATATTGTTTGTATGTCATGTTCCAATTGTGATATAGAACTTATATAGGTTATAGTTATATAGAGAGTTATGTATAGATTACAGTTAGTATAATGTTGTATTGTGTATTTATAATTATATATCACAGTATCTGGGAATACAATGGAAAACTATACTTAAAACAATGGTACCTATCCAATGCAAGTTTTACAGT
Source organism: Platanista minor (assembly GCA_004363435.1). NCBI lineage: Eukaryota > Metazoa > Chordata > Mammalia > Artiodactyla > Platanistidae > Platanista > Platanista minor. The sequence continues at coordinate 10,644 of RJWK010042842.1, forward strand.
GCAGAGGTTTGGTTGTATTTATCGGTGCAAATGGTTGGTTAGGGATTTGCAGTGCGAAATAGTGAGCCAGAATTGCAGGGAGAAAGCATTAATATGGTGGCGTTTGATTTTTGCACTGACAGAGTCTTAGACTCATTACTACTTGGAGTTTCATTCAACCTGTGTAGAAGAGGTGAGGGAGGAGGAGGCAGGGGAGGCCTCATACCTTTCTGAGCACTGCCACGTGGCAGGAATGATTCTGTGCATTCCCTCTTTGGAGTTGCTTGGCTATATTATCCATCACCCACCAAATATTAACAGATTATTAACCAAATATTCTCCTTTGGATGTCATCTTTGGGTCAGAGGGTGCGTAGAGGCTTAGAGACACACCCCAAATGGAGATGGAGAGATGGAGACGGAGGTGCCTCATGTATGTGAGAGACAGAATGGTCCAGAAATCCGTGGGTTCCTCATATTCTGAATTTTCTCCCAGGGCTCGGAGCTGGGAGGCTGGTCTCTGGGACGCTGGACCCATGACGGAATTGACATCAACAACAACTTTCCTGACTTAAACACACTGCTCTGGGGGGCAGAGGACCGACAGAACATCCCACGGAAAGTTCCCAATCACTATATTGCAATCCCTGAGTGGTTTCTGTCTGAAAATGCCACGGTGAGTAAAACGACCCCATAATCTCTAGAGCAGCGGAGGCCAAAGTTAAACCCACCGGTATTTGCGGAGGATATAACATTTAAGAACAAGACAAAATCATTTTTTTCTTTCATGTTTTCTCCAAAAGTAGGGAAGTGTGCTAGATAATAACTACCTTTTAAATTGAAATTTGAGGAGGTTCTTCCTAGAAGAGAAATCGTTTAATTAGATTTCTTTGCAGTGCTTCCCGAAAAAACTTTGTCTGAATGGTGCGTGTTTGTTACGGTCATTATAACCTTCATCTTTGGCAGTGCAATGAAATTGCAGTGAAATTTGTCCTTAGACCTCACTGGTTACTTGAGCTATCTTACTTTTATTTTCACAAGTCCCCGTGGATTTATTACATGTGGTGCTTCTTCGGAAAGAAAAATGCAATTGGATGAAAAATGTCTCCCCCAGATTTCTTAGGTCTAGTTTGGCACAAAGTATCTCGTGGAAGAAATAATTTTCGCAGAATTTCCCATGCCTTTTATTGCCTCCTCTGCGCACTGTAAATGCTCGGTACCCTTAGTCTTTTGTCCTGTATGTCCTTCAAAAGGTCTGCCTTGATTACTATATGAGTGTTGGGCTTGGGTACACCAACAGAAAAAAACCAAAACAACAGCGGCTTCACGAGGTAAAAGGTTTTTTTTTCTTTTTTCACATAAGAGAGCCCTGGAGGCAGATGGTTCAGGGCCAACCAAGTAGAAGCCCATGATCATCAGGAACCCAAAAGTCATCTTTCTGCCTCCATATGTTAGCATGTGGACTTGGCTCTTCAAGGTCATAATTCAAGATGGCAGTTCCATCTTGGTGCTCCAGCTATCATGTCTTTGACGGAAAAGGAGAGAAAAGGTTAAAAAAAAGTCTTCCTCTCAGATAATTCTAGGCATTCCTAGAATTCCTGCGTAATACTTTTGTTTAAACCTTGCCAGAATTTCGTCCAAATTCGGTATCAACCCACCAAAGGGAAGGCTGGGTAATGCTATATTTTAGGCAAGCACATTGCAAGATAAAAAAAAAAAAAAAAAAAAAAAATTAATAATAATCATTGGCTTCTCTTCTTGAGGAATCAAGGGGAAAAAGATGAATGGGTAGAGGGCAGCTCTCCAGAGCTCCAGCTCACACCACGTGTGGGTACCACTTACTGGAGGAGGGCCAGCGTGGTTGCCTCATTTAGTGATGCACAGGATCGTGTTCTCCAGGACCTCGAGAAGCAACCAGTCAAACGATGGAGAGAGACAGTGGCAATACCATGCGGTTTAGTTAGGATGCCCAAGGGCGCCTTATGGGGGGTGGAGAAGTAAAGAATTCAGGCCATCTGGGTCTTCTGAATCCTTTCTCACATTTCCTAATTCCACCCTACATAATCCCTGTTTTTTTCCAAGCTAACATCCTAGTGACATCTGGCAAAGCTGAGGATTCAAGTGATGTTATAATTTGGGAACCCTTGGACCAAAACTGGAATATGGTTGCCAGCTTTCTTAGCCTTGAGTCTCTGAGAGATAAGTTATTATTTTAGCACAATTATAGAAAGTCCTTGGATTCCAGTCTTTGTTTTAAGTCCAGAATTTAGTTTTTTGAGCTTGTTCTTTAAAAACACAGGGAGAATTACACAAACCTGCCATCACCAATACCTTTCTCAGTTATGGACAGTTTAGATAGATAAGAAATCAGCAAAGACAGAGATTTGAATAACAATTAACAGCCTTGACATAGGGATCTGTAAGAGTTCTACATCCAACAAGTAGAGAATACATATTCTTCTGAGTAATCCCTGGAGAATTTTCAAAAATTGATGGTGTTCTTGTCTGTAAAGGAAATCTCAACAAATTTCGGAAAATAGAGGAGTCAGGCAGACCATGAGTCTCTCACCACCATACAGTTAAACTAGCAGACAGTAATAAGGTTAATGAAAACATCACCATGTATTTAGAAAATTATTTTAAAAAATTAAGTAATGGGTCAAAGAAAAAGTTCATACTGGCAACTAAAAAATAAATCAAAGATAATGAGAACACTAAATGTCAAAATTTGTGGAGTATAGGAAAAAAATAGTGCTTTCAGGAATTTATACCTTTGAATGATTATATTCCAAAATAAGAAAAGCTGAACATCAACTAACTTAAGAAGCTAGCAAAAGAATAACAGAAGAAACCCCCAAAATGTAGAAAGACTGTGATTAAAAAGAGCAAAAATCAATGAAATGATAGAAAAAAACAAAAGAAAACAAAAGAAATAATTTATCTGCATAAAAAGTATCTGGTAAAATTTAACAATCATTTACAATGATTTTTCATGGTGAGGAAAATGATTTTAAATGGTATTACTTAAAAATAAAAATTTTAAAATTAATTTTTATTGGAGTATAGTTGCTTTACAGTGTTGTGTTAGTTTCTGCTGTACAGCAAAGTGAATCAGCTATACATATACATACATCCCCTCTTTTTTGGATTTCCATTGAAATCCAAAACAGAACATTGAAAGCGTTCCCTGTGCTATACAGTATGTTCTCATTAGTCATCTATTTTATACATAGTATCAATAGTGTATATATGTCAATCCCAATCTCCCAATTCATCCCACTCCCCCTCCAGTTCTCATAACTGTGCTATAATGGCTCATTAATTTATGGAAACATAGTGGATATGACTACATAAAGATTCTTATGGAGGTGATTATTCCCTTTCCTGAACCACCATGCCATTTTGGCCATGTCTTCTTTATGAGTTTTTGGCACTTTTAAACTTGTAAAAGAGATATTTATGATTAGTTTTATCTCCCTTGCTAAATGGTAGGCTGCTTGAGGGCACATTATATATTTTTGAAACATTTTTTCTATCCCTAACTGCATCTAATGTACTTACCATGGAATTCAATGGATATCTAATTTTTAAAAAATTCTGGTAGTATAAAAAAAATGAACTCAATATCTTTGTAACAATCAAAGTAAGATACATATTTGGCAGAGTGTCTTTAGTTCACCTGAGTTCAATCAGGTACTAGATAGACTGGATACTAATTGAGGAGATTAATCACAAGCAATATATATCCCAACACTAAAAAACAGAGTAAATATTTGATGAGTGAGTTGACAAATATTTTTTCCCTTACACATATCACTTTGATATTTGTACATGTGTATCTGTCTGTCTATCTATCTATCCATCTATCATTATTATTAAAAATATTTTTTTTATTGTGATAAAAGTCACATAATATAAAACATCCTATTTTAAGCAGTGGCACTAAGTACATTCACATTGTTGTGCAACCCTCACCATCATCCATCCAGGGGAGAAGGAATGTGCACCTTGGCTACCAATCTTCATGGCAGTGCCTTCAATATTAGGGTTCTGTGTCAAATATCAGGAGCAAAAGGGTATTATTTCTCAATCCTCAAAACTGCAGGAGCAAGACAGACTGTAGGAGGGCACTGATCATAGCAACAGATGAGGCCTCACACTCAGGAAAGTTGAGGTGGTATTTATCTCTGCTGCTACTTTCTTCTTTCCAGTCATTTTATGTGTGGGACACATTCCTCCTAAGGCTGCATTTCATGCCTGTGGGTCTAGTTACTTACTGTCACCTGGGACAAAGCATAATAAAAGATTAATAAATTAGCTACATCAAAATTAAAAAGCCTGTTTGTCAAAAGATTTTAAAAACTATAATGAGAGAAGGTTAAAAACTGAGAGATGTTATTTGAAAATTATATAATTGGAAAAGAATTAGAATTTTTAAAATGATAATAAAAAATGAAAAAAAAATAGAAACAACTCAGTAGAAAAATGGGTAAAGATCCAAAGAGGCAATTCATGGAGGAGGGAACATATGGTTAATAAGCAAGAAAAGATGTTCAGCATTTCTAGTACTAAGGAAATGCAGATAAGAGAACATTTTACACCCATTGATTTGGCAAAATCAACAGTAGCCAAGCTCTGGAGAGGATATGGGACAGTGGGTCTCTTATTCATCGTGGGTGAGAGTGTAAATTAGCACAGTGACATCGGAAAGTAATTATCTTGTAAAGTGGAATATGTATATACCTATGACTGCAGCTACACTTCTAGTGATTTATGCAAGATAAATTTCAGTACAGGTATACCAGAAGACAGCATAAGTTAAAAGCAACACTATTCATTATAGCAAAAAATGGAAAATTTCCTATATGCCCATCACCATGAGAACAGATAAATTGAACGATGAGATCTTCATATTGAGGTGAACTGTATAGCTTTACGCAACACCGATTAGTCTTAGAAACATAAACTAAGACGAAAAAATTACCGAAGACAGTAATCGGTACGGTTACTCTGCCTTTTTTCATATCAAAAGAAGGTAAAACCAAGCAGTATATTTTTAGGCATACACATGTGGAGTTAAACAAAAGAGAGTCAGAATCATATCGTTTAGGGTATAGCGGTTACACCTCCGAGTGAGAAACAGGAGGATGGGGCGGAGGAAATCACATGCGTGTGCAGAAATTGTCAATAAGAAGCTGACTCTTCGGTTCACCGGGGTTCATTATATCAAAATAGAAGATGACCAAGTGTGGGTCAATAATGATACTGTATCACGGGCTAAATTCTATGATTTCATCCAATCCAGGGCCCCTGATGTGTTTAGGAACAAAAACAGAAACAAAGCTTAATGAATCCTTCAAGTCATTTTCTTCATTCCTTAATCAGTTTTCCATACAGCGTAGTTAAACCATTTCCAGTGTTTATTTCTTTTCCATTATCATTTTTTCCTACTGGAATTATCTTCAGAGGGATCAGTAACATGATAAATATTTGATTACCAGTTAGTATTTGACCATATCAAGCTTCCCAATTTTAGCTTCTAACACTGTCAGTTCCTTTTCTTTCTTCCTTCCTTCCTTCCTTCCTTTCTTTTTTTCTCTTAACTTTTTATCATAAAAAAGTTAAGCATACAAAATTAGAGAGGAAGCTGAAAGGACCCCCTGCCCCATGTACCCATCTCAGCTTCAACACATCAATTCATGTTTCATCTACATCTTCAGCCACTTCCTCCTCCTCCCCAAGATTATTGAAGCAAATCCCAGGTATGATATCATTTCATCTGTAAATATTTCAGGAAGTATCTTTAAAAGATCAGACTCTCTTTTAAAGCCATAAATTATTACTATTATCATATCAAAATAAATCATTTCATAATATTATAAAATATCCAATCAGTGTTCACATTTCTCCTATAATCATTCTCCATCTCTCTCTCTGTCTCTCTCTCTCTCTCTTTCTCCCTCTCAGTTTGTTTTAATTGGGATCCAACTAGAGCCCATTCGTTTTGATTGGTTTATAAGCCTTTCAAGTCTCCTTTAAACTGTACGTTTCTCCTGTATCTCTTTCTCCATTTTTTCTTGCAATTTTATTGTTGTTTATCTTGTAACAACTAGGTTATAAACAACTAGATTGCCTTCTAACATTTCCCACTGTCTACGTGCTACTGACTGTATTCTTGTGATGTCATGTAACATATTCCTCTATGTTTCTTGTAAATCGGCAGTGAAATTCAGACCACTAGGCTAGGTAGAACAAGAAGGGGTTGGTAAACTACAGCCCGTGGGCCATGTCCCACTCAGGCCTTTTTTTGTAAATGGTGTTTTACTGGAACACAGCCATGTTCATTCATCTGCGTATTGTCCGTGGTGCTGCCCTGCTACAGTGGCAGAGTTGAGTAGCTGCCACAGGGACTGCATGGCCCTCAAAGCTTAAAATATTTCCTATCTGGCCCTTAATAGAAAAAGTCTGCCGACCCCTGGACTAGAGGCTTGGTCACGTACAGGGTTGATGGTTTTTTTAGGTGTGTGTTCTGTCATCAGGAGACGCGTTACGTTTGGTTCTCTCTCTTTGTAACTATTGGTGAGCATTAATCCATTGACTGAGCCGTTAATTCAGTGGAGTTGCAGAATGCTGATACTCTAATTCTGTCATTCCCTCTTTGTGCATTAGCTGGAATGTTCCTAGGAAACGAAACTTCTCTGGGTTTCTTTTTTTTAATCCATTATTTCCACAGTGGCCAGTTTTCCCACTGGACAGATTTTGAAACTCTAAATTTTGCTCAGGTGATTCCATAAAATGATTGCTTTTTCAACTGTGTCCCTGTTTGGAAAGCTAGGGAGAGAAAGCAGTTTCCTTCTTATTTTATTTCTCAAATGTGTTTAAATTTGGAACGTTCACAGGTGGCAGTGGAGACCAGGGCAATCATAGCCTGGATGGAAAAGATCCCCTTCGTGCTGGGTGGCAACCTACAGGGGGGAGAGCTGGTGGTGGCCTACCCTTATGACATGGTGAGGTCCACGTGGAAGATGCAGGAGCACACTCCCACACCCGACGACCACGTGTTCCGCTGGCTGGCCTATGCCTACGCCTCCACTCACCGCCTCATGACGGATGCCAGAAGGAGGGTGTGCCACACGGAAGACTTCCAGAAAGAGGATGGGACTGTCAACGGGGCTTCCTGGCACACTGTGGCCGGAAGTAAGTATGATTGTCCTGCTGTCATCATGCGGCCCGATGACAATGGACTGACTGCTGGACCGGGAGGGAGGACCATCTCCTGCCCAGGCTTCTTTTATCATTGTTACCAGCATGATAGCTACTGTAGTTAACCATTTATAAGGTGCCAGAACTCTCCGTAGACTCCCCTTTCATCCTCACAGTAGTCTTCGGAGGGGGGGGGGGTGTGTGTGTGGCTTACTCCCTGTTTTATAAATGAGATAACTGGGGCTTGGAGACGGGGAGGGATCCGTCCAAGCTCCCAAGGAGCAGAGCTGGGGTCTGTTTGACTCCGTGGTCTGGTCATAGCCACTGAGCTAGTTGGCTGTTACAGGGTCAGAGTTGGTAAACGTTCTGTCAGCCCTTGGAGGAGGCGGGGCATTGATCCCACGCTCAAGACTTTTTCCAAATCTCCTGTTTCCTGGAGGTCTTCCAGCCACATCAGGGCATCTGGCCAAAGTCCCATTGTTGTGATTCGGGGAATACGAGGTACTACCACTCCCAGCATCCGCTTAGGACACAGAGGCTTCCAGCAGAGACTTTAGGAGTTCCTTTGCAGCAGCCAGATGACCCCGTGGTCCAAGTTTCAGGATAAGCCCTTTGTTTCCTGTGTCAGGGCTGCTCGTGGCCTAGGGGCCCAGAATGAGGATGGTTGAGGATGTCACATTCCCTTAGGTCCCTCTGCGTTGGGATGGTAAGACCCCAAACATAACGTTCATTGCTTATTTTCTTGACTTTGCGAAGGTTGGTCAAACCGCTGATGAATTTGAAAAATATCCCATGTCAAATAGACCGGAGATCAAATTCTAGTTCATCACTTAAATGCTGTGTGACTCTGGGCAAGTTACTTTACCTCTCTGAACCCCCATATTTTCCATTTATAAAATGGGCTTGAGGATGGTGATGATGATGATGATGATGATGATGACGACGACGACGACGACGACGATGATCCCTCTAGGACTGTTGTGAGGATTACGTAGGTGGCGGATGTGTGTGTTCTGTGTCTTTCTCGTCAGAAACACTCAGTTATAAGTTCCCACCCCCTACCCTCCCCCCTCTTCCAGTAGCATGCTCACCATGAAACATCTTTTATGAACATATCCTTAGTCTCTATTTTACTGTACTAATTAATATTATTTTCCTTTGCTAGAGATTCAGCCTTC
>RJWK010042843.1:0-19002 GCA_004363435.1 Platanista minor
GCTGGAGAGGATGTGGAGAAAAGGGAACCCTCTTGCACTGTTGGTGGGAATGTGAATTGATACAGCCACTATGAAGAACAGTATGGAGGTTTCTTAAAAAACTAAAAATAGAACTACCATATGACCCAGCAATCCCACTCCTGGGCATATACCCTGAGAAAACCATAATTTAAAAAGAGTCATGTACCACAATGTTCACTGCAGCTCTATTTACAACAGCCAGGATATGGAAGCAACCTAAGTGTCCATCAACACATGAATGGATAAAGAAGATGTGGCACATGTATACAACAGAGTATTACTCTGCCATAAAAAGAAATGAAATCGAGTTATTTGTAGTGAGGTGGATGGACCTAGAGTCTGTCATACAGAGTGAAGTAAGTCAGAAAGGGAAAAACAAATACCGTATGGTAACACAAAAAAATGGTTATGAAGAACCTGGGGCAGGACAGGAATAAAGATGCAGATGTAGCATGGACTTATATATACTACCAAAATAGATAGCTAGTGGGAAGCAGCCGCATAGCACAGGGAGATCAGCTAAGTGCTTTGTGTCCACCTAGAGGGGTGGGATAGGGAGGGTGTGAGGGAGACGCAAGAAGGGGAGGAGATATGGGGATATATGTATACATACGGCTGATTCACTTTGTTATACAGCAGCAACTAACACACTATTGTAAAGCAATTATACTCCAATAAAGATGTTTAAATAAATAAATGAATAGTACACCCAGCAGCACCATGGCAGTTCCCAGGCCAACCATAAAAGGCCAAAAAGTGGGTGTGGCCCAATTCCTGGAAATCCCCACGCCTTCCCCAAAATAGTTGGAATAATCCTCCCACCCATTAGCCTATGAAATTACCCAGTCCACAAAAACTAACCACCCCATATTTGAGGGCCTCTAGCCTTCTGAGATGACCCACACTCTGTCTGTGGAGTGTGTTTCTCTCTAAATAAATCCACTTCTTACCTATCACTTTTTCTCTCACTGAACTCTTTCTGCTACAGGACGTAAAGAACCTGAGCTTCACTAAGTCCTGAGACCAGGTGTGTGATGTCCATTAAAAGACCTGGGGTTCAAGTCCCAGTCTGGGTTGTAAGGCTGTGCAGTTTCAGTAGGAGCCAGCACCCCAGCACTGAGGGATGGACATTTTGATCATCAGCGCTTTCTACTAAAATATTTGCAATCAGAAGGGGAAATGATGGAAAAATCTGCATGGATTGAGGTATGGGGAAGTCATTCTGGCTTATCTATGACCAGAGCAGCCTGTTTTATGGTCTTTTCAGATGTGCGTTGCACACGTGCTTTGTCCACTGAGGAAGGGAATGCATTTGAAAGTCAAAATGGAGTAGCTGTGGTTCAGACATCCAAGACACAAGTAGGTGGCCAATGTAGATGTGATTTTGGACATGTTCTTGTATTACTGAAAACTTGAGTTTTCTGAACTGTATTGCAGATCAGGATAAAAGCCACAGGTCGGTGTGGTATTATCTCTGATTGCAGTCTCTGCTTGTATTTTGCTTAGTTGTCATGATCTCCCCTGTGTCGCGCCTGTTAGGTGTCTTACATTTCATCCCTAGCCTGAGGGAGGAAACCTACGTGAGGACTGAGCAGCAACACTGGCCTCTCTGCGAAATGCGTCTAACTGCTGGGTCCCCAGCGAGATGCCATTGTTGTCTTCCTCTGGACTTCCATAAAAGATTGGCTGGGCTACGGTGACTATGTGGGGACTACTGACCATGGCGGGGAAAGACTCACCGTCTTCCTGTCCCGTAAGCCAACAGGTCAGAAGGACCCCGTCGGGAAACGTTATCTATACCACTGACTGCCCCTGACGCCCCCTGGGCTATGCTGTGTGGAGTAGGATAGGCTGGCTTCTGGACACACAAGTCCAACTAGTGGGATGAACTGTGTTTTGTTTGGAAAGACCTAATGGGTTCACCCCTAATGGCACTCAACATAACATGGGGTGGCAGACCTGTACCGTGACTGCTGACTCCTGGCTATGCCAACAGAATGTTTCTTTTAGAGCCAGGGCCCACCCCTCCCCATGGGAGTGGCTCTTGGTTTGCTCTGGGTTTTTGGCCTGTCTGTATTGTATCTGTAGTATCTGGTTGCAGTGTCCCCTACATACCTGACCCCAGGGATATCACGGAAGATAGGTGGACCAAAATTGTAAGGGTCCTGCAGGGTGCGTAGGGGTGGAGCGTATGGTCAGGCCACCCAAGATGGCTGTCCTCTCGCCCTCTGTACATCCCCTGACCGACCAGGGCCTGCTTCACCTGCGCCAGCTCAACTGACTGACCTTCCTTGTACTTGCCCCAGGCTCAGCTGGTGACTGTTCTTAAAGGGGCGGTGAGGGGGCGTGCCCCTCTGCTGGTTTCCCTGGTAACTAATGAGCCCACCTGATTTCAATCCCCCCCCCCCCCCCCCCCCGTTAACTGCCCTGCCCACAGTCCGCCTCACATGGTAGGATGTTGTTCCAGGACCTTGCTTCAGACCTGTGAGCTTCCCCATCTACTAAACCACTGATGTGTCTGTTACTGACTCTGGGCTCTTTCGTTGGTTTCAAAGCTGGGCAAAGGCAGGCCAACACCCTCTATTCCTAGTTTGCTGAGAGTTTTTACCAGGAATAGATATAGGTGTTGAATACTGTCAAACGTTCCTTCTGCATAAATTGATACATTTTTCTTCTTTAGCCTATTGATACGATGGATTACATAGACTGATTTTCAAATGTTGATACTTGGAATACATCCTAGTCATGATCATTTCCTACACACTGCTGGAATTGGTTTGTTAATATTTTAGTGAAGAATTTTTATGACTAAGTTTATGAGAGATATTGGTGTACAGTGTTTTTTTTTTTAATGTTGCCTTCATTTGGGTTTTGGTATCAAAGTAATACTATCCTCATAAAATGAACTGGGAAGCGTTCTCTTCATTTCTTTGGAAGAGACTGTGTAAAGCTGTTGTTAATTCTTTAAGTTTGGTTAAATTCTCCAATAAAACTCATTTCAAATGCAATGACATTAGAGATTGCATGGAAATTTCTTTTTCAGAAACTTTTTAAATTGAAGTATAGTTGATTTACAGTGTTGCGTTCATTTCTGCTGTACAGCAAAGTGATCCAGTTATATATATCGATATATAGATGCATTCTTTTTAAATTCGTTTCCATTATGGTTTATCACAGGATATTAAATATAGTTCTCTGTGCTATACGGTAGGACCTTGTTGTTTCTCCATTCTATAAATAATAGTTTGCATTCAGAAACTTTTTAATTGCAAATTTAATTTCCTTAATGGTTATCAGGCTATTCAGGTTATCTATTTCAGCTTGATTCAGTTTTGATGGTTTTTTTCCTTTTGAGGAATAGGTGCATTTCGTTTCAGTAATCAAACGTATATGTGCAAACTTATTATTCCTTATTATCATTATGATTTTTGCAGATTTTTCATTTCTGACATTGGTGATTTGTACCTTTTCTTTCTTCGTTGTCAGTCTTCCTACAAGTTTGTCAATTTTATTAATCTTTTTTTAGTGTTTCCTTTTTTTCAGGAGTAAAAGCTGTGAATTTATTGTCTGTTAGAATATTCAAAGTAACTTGAAATCAGCATTTAGACCCTACATTAGTAGGCTTACATTTTGGCGTGTTTCATGCTGCACAGTGGCTAAGCTATTTTTCTTTAATCAAAGACTCTTGAATGGTATCAAGATTCTAAAAGTTGGCCTTTTTCTTACTATATATGAAATAAGTAAGATACAGGATGGAATGTACAGAACAGAGAATACAGCCAATATTTTATAATAACTTTAAACAGTATAATCTACTGAAAAACATCTTTAATATCAACTCTTTCCTCATATTTCTGTTTTCAATTTCACTGTTTTTTGCTCTTTATTATTTCCTTCCTTCTGTTTCCTTTGGATTTATTTTGCTTTTTTTTTTTTTTCTAGTTTCTTGGTTTTAGCTTCTTGAGGTGGGAGTTTGGCTTGATTTGAGACTTCTTTTTTCTAATGTAAGCATTTTATTCTACAAATTTTCCTCTCAGCCCTGATTCAGCTGCATCCCCCAAATTCTGATATGTTGTATTTTATTTTCATTCACTTCTGTATATTTTACCTTCCTTTGAGTTTTCCTTTTTTGACCCAAAGATTATTTAGAAGTGTGTTGTTTACTCTTGCCAAGTGTTTGGGGATTTTGCTGTTATCTTTCTGTTACTGATTATTACTTTGATTCCATTACGGTCAAAGAAGATTTCTGTATGATTTCAATTTTTTTAATTTGGTGAGGTTTGTTTTAATGGTCCAAGATAATGTCTATCTTTGTGAATGTTCCTTCCATGTGTGCTTGAGAAGAATGTTTATTCTGTTTCTGTTGAAGTGTTCTATACATCTTAACTAAGTTCTGTTGGTTGTGTTGTTTAGTTATTCTGTATATCATTGCTGATTTTCTGTCTAGTTTGTTCTATCAATCACTGAGATTGGATTAAATTTACAGCTATAATGGTGGATTGTCTATTTCTCCTCTCAGATCTATCAGTTTTTGCCTCATGTATGTTGAGGCTCTGTTGTTTGGTGCATACACATTTAAAATTATTCATTCCTGGTGGATTTATCTTTCGTCACTATGTAATGTCCCTTTTTGTCTCTAGTAATTTTCTTTGCTCTGAAGACTACTCTTATGGGTTAACTGCCCCCCCCCCACCAACCCCTCCCCACACATATAATGAAGTCCTAACTCCCAGTGCCTCAGAATGCAACCTTATTTGGAAATAGGATCACTGAAGATGTAATTAGTTGAGATGAGGTCACACTGGAGTAGGGTATGATATTCCAGTATGACTGGTGTTCTTATAAGAAGATAAACCGTATGAATACAGTGACAAATGGAAGAATGTTATGCGAGGACAAAGGCAAATTCAAGTTATGTAGCTGCAAGGCAAGGAATACCAAGGAATACCAGAAAAACCTCCAGAAGTCAGGAAGAAGCAAGGAAAGATTCCCCTACAATTTTCAGAGAAAGCATGGACATGCCAACACTTTCATTTCAGGCTTTTAGTCTCCATATTATAAGAAAATAACCTTCTGCTGTTTCAAGCCACCCAGTGGTACTTTCTTGCTGTAGCCCTTGTAACCTAACTGTTTTGTTTGATATTAATACAGACACTCTATTTTTTTTTTTAATTAATGGTTCCATCATATATGGTTTTCTATTCTTTTACTTTCAGCCCACCCATGTCATTGCATTTGAAGTGAGTTTCTTGTAGACAGCAAATAGTTGGATCATGCTTTTATTATTCCTTCTACAGATCTATCTCTTAGATCATTTACAGTTAATTATTGATATGTTACGGCTTAAATGTGCCATTTTATTTTTTTGTTTGGTTCCTCTGATTGTTACTCTGTTTTCACTTTTCTTATCTCCCTATGGGTTATTTAAACATTCCTTAGATGATTTATTTCTAGTGTTTTTCAGTATCTTGTGTAGTTTTCACAGAGGTTGATGTAGGTACTATACGTATACAGAAAACTTACCACTCTGAGTGAAGTTTAGAAACCTTACTTCCATTTAGATCCCTTCACCTTCTCCACTTTTAAAAAGGAATTGTTTTATTTCCCCTATATATACTGAACACCATTTCAGATGGGGTTATAGTGTTTGCTTCAAATATGATTTAAGAAATTTAAGAGAGGTAGAATAGTCTGTAACATTCAACTCTCTTGTTATGCATTCCAATGTTCTTTCCTTTCTGGAGTTCTAAGCTTTCTTTCTGTTATCATATTCTGTTTAGAGAATTTCCTTTAGCTGTTCTTTTGCTAGCAACAAATTATCTTAGTTTTCCATCACCTGAGTACGTCTCGATTTCCCTTTCTTCCTGACGGATGTTTTCACCAGATATAAAATTTGCTTTTGACAGTGCTTTTCTTTCAGTACTTAAAAATGTCATGCCCGTTCCTTCTAATGCCCCATGGTTTCAGACGACTGCTGTCGTTAGAATTTATGTTCCCCTATGAGTGATGTGTCATTTCTGATTCTTTCAAGACTTTTTCTTTAGTGTTCAGAAGTTTAATTATGATGTGTCTGGGTGTGATTGGTTTTGACATTTATGTGATTTGGGGTTTCCTCAGCTTCTTGAATTCATAGGTTTATGGTTTTTGTCCAATTGGGGATGTTTTCAGACATTACACCTTCAAATGCTTTTCAGCCCCACTTTCATTCTCCTCTCCTCTGAGCCTTGATGATACAAATATTAGCTCTCATCATTGTTTACAGGTCCCTATGGGTCGGTTCTTTTTTTTTTTTTCCATTCTATTTTTTCTCTGTTGCTCAGATTGGGCAAATTCTTGATGTCCTCAAGTTCACTGATTCAATTCTGTCATCTCTGCCACTGAGTCCATCCAGTGAGTTATGTATTTTGGTTATCATGTTTCTCAGTTCTTTAATTTCCATTTTCTTTTCTGTTACTTCAACTTATTTGCTGAGCTTTTCTATTTTTCTGTTTTTTCCATTTATCTGAGGAGAGTTAATAGCTACTTGTTAAATTACTTTTACGATTGGCTCCTTTAAAATCTTTTTCACATAATACTAGCTAGCATCTGATTTATCTCTGGATTAGTGTCTCTTGACTGGCTGCTCTCAGTCAAGTTGTGATTTTCCTGGTTCTTAGTATAAGTCCTCTTAAATTATGTCCTAGACACTTTGGATAGTACGTAAGACTTTGCAGCATATGTAATCTTTTTAGCAGGCAGTTCCATGGTTGGTATGTAGCATAAGCACCACTTGGGTATGCTTAGCTTTGGACTGGCCCCTCCAACACTACTCTGGCAAAGGTGGGGCACCAACTCCCACTACCTCATTTCCTGAGTGAGAGTGAAGACCGGCTCCATGGTGGGCCCCACAACCACCAGAAGGGGAAGGCGAGGCAGACCGCTTTGTTTCTGCAGGGCGGCCTGAAGCTCCCCCCTCACTGGGCCCAGATGAAACTAGTACTGAGTGTGACTGGGCCCCCTTCACCAGCTCCCTAGGGTCTCTTGGCTGCTGAGTTAAGGGGATGCTCAGCTCTCTTCGAGCCCACTAACAGCACCTTGGTGGGGGAAATCAGAGCACCACCTGTTTCTTCTGGGCAGAGGATGGAGGATCAACTCCCTGCTCAGTCCTGCCCACACCACCCAGCGGGTGGATAAGAGCACCCGCCTATTTGGGTGGAGCAGGGGTTGGGGTGAAACATCAACTTGCTCACGAGTAGGGGCTGGTGGGGGAGGGGGACATTTTTCATAGTCCTGTGTGGCTAGAGAAGGAGAGAGTTACAAGGATAACCCTTGTGGAGACTTCTCCCAGTGCTCTGGCTGGAAGGAACAATCTTTTTTCTGCAGCTCCTTGTCCAGGATACCTGGGTGGCAGTGCGGGAACTTACCAACACCTTGATCCTTGAGTGCCAAGTCCCCAAGAAGGCTACCTCTTCTTTCCACCTTTCAGAGACATCCTATGCTTTTCTGTTGTGTCATGCCCAGGGAATTTCAGTTGTAAGGGAAGGCCCTGGGAGCAGTGGAGCCACTCCACCTTGGTCAATGAATACTTTCTGAACTGCTACTATGTGCCAGGCACAGACGAGCTTTCTGCCCTCATGAAGCTACCTCAATCTTAATGGACAGATTACACAAAACTCATGATAATTTATGATGAGTGCTCCCACAGGGCATGTCAAAATCTACTGACTCTCCACAAAAACCCTCCTATCTGCTTCTTGCGGCCTGAAATTGTTTCTAACAGAGCTCAAAGGCATACAGCTATTAAAAATGAAAGGGGTCAATAATCATTTACTTGTAAGTAGATATTTAGCAAGTGCAGAGCATGTTCTGGGTCCTGTTAGAGGTCTTAGAAAAGCATCAGAAAACAAAATAACGAAGAGCCTTGCACTGACGCAGCTTCCCTGCTACTGGAGTAGACAAACACAATCCACGTAATCCACAAGAAGACCGAAATCTCCACTCATTCAGTTACTCAGCTCACTCAGTGTCAATGCCTTACCAGGCAATGCCTTGCCTGAAAATCACTCCCAGTAAAATTTGCTATTAAATTTATAAATTCTGGATGGCTGATTTCAGATCCTCCTCCGTTCTGAGAGGAGAGAGCAGGCTGGAGTGTAATGGGCGGCACTGTGGAGCTGATGTGGGAAAATAATTCTCCACAGAGGGAAGAGGGAGAACAGGAAGGCAAGCATCCTGGGGTGCAGAGGGTCAGTGCGCTCACTGCAGCAGACAAATGAATGCCGACCCTGACAGTCCAGTGCACACTTGTGCCTCGGTGGGAGCACTGCCATTAGTTCTGTTCCAAATCTCAGTACAGCTGTGCATGATTTATGACAGCTTCATTACGAAGAAGCTTTTTCCCCTCTGGAAATGTTAATTTACGAATCACAAAAACTGCCACTTTCATGAGAAGCAGCTGTGGCATTGCTGAAACAGTATTAGAATCAGAAGACAAGGCTTGTGTTTCAGCTGTGCTGTTTAGCAGACCCTGGGGTAAGATCCTTTCTTTCTAGTGACTCAATTATCTCATCTGGGAGGTGAGTATAATCTTATCTATGTGGCCTATCATCTCACAGAGTTGTAGTGAAAGGTGAAACAGTTTCATAAATTTTGTTGTATAATTTTTAACATCGTAATCTTCAAGTGATCTCACAGACAGGTCTTTTAAAATTCTACGACTAATCAAACAATTACTTTAACTGCTGTAAGTCTATTTAGAGTCTGTTCTTATTCCATTTAGTCTGTCACAGTTTCACTGCAGAGACACTGGCATGTTTGATTATGCAATGCTCCCAGCGCCTACTTGGGGTATTAGGTAATATACAGCGTATGAACTGTATTACATTTCTACAAAAGAAAACATTTTAAACTCTGAATTCCAAAATACATGTGGTCTCAAGGTTTTCAGAAAAACAATGTGGACCTCTAGTTTAATCTTTTTCAAGTGAAGGGAGGGTTAATCAGGGAAGAAAAGCTGTCTTGGGGATGTAACGCCCATGAATCCAATTTATTCATTCAACAAACAATCTGCTATGTTTGCTGTGCCTGCCATGTCTCCGGCTCCGATACAGATACTGGGGATACAAAATAAAAAAAGCAAAACAAAACAGTATCTTTTTTTTTTTTTTTTTGCCGTGTGGCACGTGGGACCTTAGTTCCCTGACCAGGGATTGAACCTGCATCCCCTGCATTGAAAGCATGGAGTCTTAGGCACTGGACTGCCAGGGAAGTCCCACAAAACAGTATCTTGAGAGCTTATATTCTAATGATGAAAGTCATACCTAGACGTTATAAATAAGTAAACTATGTTAAAAGCCATTAGAGGAAAAACTGGACTAGACAGAAACATTTTGAAAAACAGGCATTTCTTCGTGAATTTGAGAACATGCCTACATGAACGTGACTCAGCAATTCCATTCCTAGGTAAAGACTAACAGAAACGTGTGCGAGTATAGCAGAGAACATGTATACGGATGGTTTGTAACAGTCTAATCAGGAGAAAACTCAAAAGTCTATTAACACTAGAATGGATAAACAAACTGTGCCGCGTGCAGACAATGGAAAATTAAAAGGTACTGAAAATGAATGTTTACTTTTTAGAACAAGCATGAATTTCATAAAATGTTGAGTGAAAGAGGTCAGGCACAAAAAGGATATATACAATAAGATTTCATTTATATGAAGTCTAAAACCTAAATTATAGCACTTAGGGAGCACACTTCTTATTAACTATTAATTATTATAAATTATAAAGCATTACGAACTAGGCAACATACTTATGAGTCAGGATAGCTGCTACCTTTAAGGGAAGAGAAGTGGTGGGACTGGGAAAGGGCAAGCCTAGGCTTCTGAGGGGCTGCAATATTTTATTTATTAACACTGGTTCTGCAAATACTTACTCTGTAATAATTTATTGAGCTTCCCAACTATGTTTTAAAGCCAACCATAGATTTTAAATAATAATAGGTTCAGAGGAAGATGCAAAAAAATCTTATATAACTATAGCACAATTTCAAAACCAAAACAGCCATTGGTACAATTTCCAGAACTTATTTAGACTTCCCGAGCCTTATGCAAGTTGAGCACGTGCACTTCGTTTGTGTAACCACCACAGTCGAGACACAGAGCTGTTCTGTCACCACAGAGGTCCCTCTGTACGCACATCCCTCCCTCTCCTGTCCTCCGTCCTCCCACACTCTCCTGGGATGTCTGACTCCAGAACCACTAGCCTTTTCCCCATCTCCATAATTGTGCCACATTGAGAATGTTGTATAAATGAAGTCATACAGTGTAGAACCTTTTGAGACTGGATATGTGTCTATCAGCATACTGTCCTTGAGATCCACTCAAGTTGTTGGCTGTATAAATAGCTCATTCCTTTTTATTGCTGAGTTGTAGTCCACGGTTATGGATGTGCCACGGTTGGTTTAATCATTCACCCCCTGAAGGACAACTGGTTTTGTTTCTAATTTTTGGCTGATTTAAAAGAGATGTCTAAAATTTGGCTATTACAAATAAAGCTGCAATTAATGTTTGTATACACATTTTTGCTTGAACATAGGACACAGAACATTTCTCTGGAGTAAGTGCCAAGAAGTACCAATGATCACTGGGTCCTCTGATAAGTTTATGTTTGCCGAGTGCCTGCGCCAGTCTGCACACCTCCAAGCAATGTATGAGCGATTCAACTTCACATCTTGACAGCATTTCGCATTGTCACTACTTTTCTTTTTTTTTTTTTGGCGGTACGCGGGCCTCTCACTGCTGTGGCCTCTCCCGTTGCGGAGCACAGGCTCCAGACACGCAGGCTCAGCAGCTATGGCTCACGGGCCCAGCCGCTCCATGGCATGTGGGATCCTCCCGGACCGGGGCACGAACCCGCGTCCCCTGCATCGGCAGGCGGACTCTCAACCACTGCGCCACCAGGGAAGCCCCGACTACTTTTAATTTTAGCTGTTCTGATAGGTGTATAATGAAATCTCACTGTGGTTTGAATTAGCATCTTCCTAATGGCTAATGATGTTGAAAATATTTCTATATGCTTATTTGACATCTGTATATCCTCTGGCGAAATGTGTATTCATTTCCTTTGTTCATTTTGTAATTGGATTTTTTTAACTGTTGTTTTGAAAATTCTTTATATATTCCAGATACAAATCCTTCAAAAGATATGTGATTTACAAATATTTTCTCCCCGTCTGTAGATTATCTTTTCATCCTCTTCACAGCATCATTCACACTGCAAAGTTTTCAGCTTTCATGAAACCCAATTTATTGATTTTTTTTTTTTTCGTCTATGACTCATGCTTTTGGTGCCACATCTAAGAATTCTTCACTACTCCCTAGGCCCTGAAGATTTTCTCCTACTTGACAGTTAAGTCTATGGTATGCTTTTAGCTTTGTGTTTCTGGTTTTTGGGTTTTGTTGTTGTTTTGGTGTGAGGTTCAGGTTAAAGTTCTTTTTTTTTTTTTTTTTTTTTTGCCTATAGATTTCCAATTGGTCAAGCACCATTTGTTGAAAAGATTATTCTCCCTCCACTGAATTTTCTTTAAAATTGTGATTATATATACATATTTATATTTATATATATAACTTAAAATTTATCATTTGAACCATTTTTAAGTTTACAGTTTATTTTGTTTTTTGTTTTTTTGAGGTACGCGGGCCTCTCGCTGTCGTGGCCCCTCCCGTTGTGGAGCACCGGCTCCCGACGCGCAGGCTCAGCGGCCATGGCTCACGGGCCCAGCCGCTCCGCGGCACGTGGGATCTTCCCGGACCGGGGCACGAACCCGTGTCCCCTGCATCTGGCAGGCGGACTCTCAACCACTGTGCCACCAGGGAAGCCCAAGTTGACAGTTTAACAGCATTAAATACATTCACAAAGTTATACAGCCAACACCACTATTTTTTTATCATCCCAAACAGCAACTCTGAACTCATTAAACAATAACTCTCGATTCCTTCCTCCCTCTAACCCCTGATAAATTCTACTTTACTTTCTGTCTCCATGAATTTGCCTATTCTGAATACCTGATATAAGTGGAATCATACAATATTCGTGTTCAGCTTTTTTTACTTAGCATGTTTTCAAGGTTCATTCATGTAGTAGCATTTCTCAAAATTTTATTCCTTTTATGGTTGAATAGTCGTACTCCAATGTATGTATACATCACATTTTGTTGATTATTTATCTGCTGATAAACACTTGGGTTGTTTCCACCTTTTGGCGACTGTGAATAATGCTGCCATGAATGTGGGTGTGTACATAAAGTATCTATTTTCAATTCTTTTGGGTATATACCCAGGAGGAGAACTGCTGGATAACCTGGTAATTCTATGTTTACCATTTTGAGGAACCACCAAACTGTTTTCCACAGCAGCTGCACCATTTTACATTCTCACCAGCAATACACAAGGGCTCCGATTTCTCCACATCCTCATCAATTTTTGTCTTTAAATGGCAGCCATCCCAATGGGTATGAAGTGGTGCATCACTGTAGTTTTGATTTGCACTTCCCTAGTGACTAATGATGTGCAGCGTCTTTTCGTGGGCTTATCACCCATCTGTACGTCTTCTTGGGGGAAATATCTATTCAAATCTTTTACCCACTTCTGAGT
Source organism: Platanista minor (assembly GCA_004363435.1). Classification (NCBI taxonomy): domain Eukaryota; kingdom Metazoa; phylum Chordata; class Mammalia; order Artiodactyla; family Platanistidae; genus Platanista; species Platanista minor. Next base: position 12,658 of record RJWK010042843.1, read on the forward strand.
TGCAGGAATTTTTTTAAATGTATATTCTGGATATTAATCACTTATCCAATTCAATTGAATGTGAGTTATGTATTAGATTTCCAACTGGAGCTGTTTCGTAGGCATGATAAAGTCTATAGCAGTGACTGGCAAATTATGGCCTGTGGGCCAAATCCAGCCCAAGCCTGTTTTTATATGGCCCACGAGCTAAGAACACTGAGGTCACTGTGCATCTATCCACAGTAGTCAAGAGGGAATACCAAATGCTCCCTATACTTTCACAGTCCTGCCCGGTTACCTGCCTTGTCCACCAGGATTAATTCTAGCATGCCCTTGATCCAGTGTGGGCCAAAGTTGGTGCCTGTTGACTCACAGGAACCAATTTTGTGCTTTTCTGTCCAAATTCTTATAAAATGATGCCACGTTGGCATCTGCTTTGATGGGCGTATTTACAACATGGAAATTCAAATGCCACAAATGAAGACTTCGCCTGAAAGAGCCACTTAACTAAACATTTAACAGCACATCACTGTCTTTATTCCTGTTTACGGGTAAAGTCCCAGAATCTCAATTCATGTCTCATCTCTTGGACTCAAATCCCCAGACATCTCTGAACATCTGCTTCACTGCGTCCCTCAGGAATCCCCCAGCTCCTTAACCACTCTTACTGTGCCTTTGAGAATCACAGCCCAGCCTCAGCGAAAGCCCCTGTATTGTCAACCTCTTCCCTGAATATTGCTTTCTTCATCTTGCTCCACTGGAAACCTGGTCCTCCCCTGTTGGCACTCTGACCCTTGCAGCTCTCTCTAGACCCCCCCAGACCTCTCCCACCACTGGGCTTGGAGCTGGAGCAGGTGCCCTCCCAGCTTCTCACTGCCACATCCAGTCCACTCCACCTCCTTCTTCTGCAACTGCCTCCATCCCTAATTTTGAATCTCATGTTATTCAACTTTATTTCCCACTATCCCTTCATCATTGTAGTGAACTTCTGATGCTGTCTATCCCTTACTTTTGATGATATATCTCTTGACTCACAAATCCCATATGTACGTTGACAGTGTTCCAATCAACACATGATCAGCCTGTGCTATCCAGAGATATTTTCTCATTCTCTCTTCTGTGCCTTAATGGATTTCAAACCTTCAACAGTACTTAGAAATTCCATGATCAAACAAATCTCCGAATTGTTACCTATTACAAAACCTCCTTGAAGTAATCCCTTATTCTTTATAACATTTCTACTGTGAGTTTTAATGAGATCAAACTTGCTTTGTTCTTGTTTCTAAGAGTAATTTATAATCATTTTATTGTTAATGATATCAATATATGAGAAGAGGTACTTAGAACCCAGTTTTACGATATTTCTCAAGTGAAACCAACATTTATGTTTTCCTCCTTGGAGTGAAAACTGTCGTCCACGATGTAAAGCAGTGACTACGCCGGCAGTAGAGAATGTGGGCCTGAAGAGAAGCTCCGTGTTGACGATAGACTTCTTGTCTTCCCACCGTAAGACAAAACTACCTTGAAGCATTAGGAAAACATAATATTCAAAATCACATGAGACAGAGACAAAAGAGTAAGACTATCCCAAGGCACCTCACAAATGATGTGAATCAACTCAGATGTGGTAACATGCTGGCAGGACAGTGGTACGCCAGTAGTTTTTATTTTGACATGTTTAAATATTTGGTTATAAATTATTAGGAGTTTAACATTCTCCTAGGAGCTGATGTGCAACTAGGAAAAGAGAGCATCCTGAACAGAAGAGCCACGTGACAGCACATGACACCAGGGAGAAGGCTAAGCCTTCCTTCGGAAAATGAATGCTTTCATTTCATCTTTCTTTCTCTGCCGACACTGTCTAGCTCTCAGCTACTTCCACTAATGAGTGATCCTGTTGATCATGAACTGCTCCCGCAAGATTTGTTACTGCAATGCTTTATTCTAGTTTCACACGTCCATTCTATCAAGTATAGTCAATATTCTGTCCACAGGATGAGAGTTTTGCAGATAAAAACGATTCCCTTTGGAACTCATTTTCTGAAAAGCTTGGTGTATCACTGAAATGTAGAAACCCCTACCTTTCAAACTGGTCGAATGCTAGAAAAAACTATCTTAGTACATTAAGCGTTTATTACTATCAGTAAAAGCAGTCGCAGAGCCAAAAGAAGGAAAAAAAAAAAAGATATTTATCCTTTAAAAATGATAGGAAAAAAAGCAAATAAGAGGAATAAGAGGAAATTATTTGGAATCCTTCAAAGGGATGGATGTTGAAAGATGCCCCTAGAAAATACGTGCAACTGTTGCAAGAAATGGAATAGAGCTCTTACCCCCACCCACTGCACACACTCAAAGGCAGGGCCTCAGGATGGGGCCTGTTTTGACACAAGTCACTCTCTACACACTTAGAGCTTTCTCAATCTTTCTCTCTTCTCCACATCATCTCCAACTTTGAGGCAGTTCTACAGCCCATAAATGGGATTACTTCTGGACTTATCTAGGCACTGGTTTCCAGTTCATCTCTCTTTTTCATCTGTATATCCTATCTCTTTTGGTGTTACCTCAGTTTTTCTCCTCAAGAGTTCTCTGTAGAAGGGTAAGTTTAGATTTAGTTTTTCATGTTGGCCTATCTCCAATAAGGCCAAGAAATAGAAGGATATTTCCAGGTTTTGAGGGTTGGGTGGAGTCGATGAACTACTTTGTTATGATAGAATAATGCAGGGTAGGTGTTCATGATAGCCCAGCACTATGGAAACAGGACTGGTGTGGAAACCACTTGGGGGATGCTTCCATTCTCGCCAGCACTCCTAGACAGATGCCCTCTTTATAATTCTCCCTGTCCCTCAGTCCTACAGGTCAGAAAACAAGTCACTGAACCATGACCCACCATTCCTCAGAGGTACCAAGAAAACTCTTGAAGCTCTCAGGGGACCGTAGGTCCTAAAGCATTGTTAAATCCTCCCAGAAGCCAAAGTGACTTCAGGGTAGCTATTTCTCAGTTTTCAGGGTCTTCCAGGTTTTAGCTCTAAGCAATTGCTACGTATGCCTTCATGAGTTGGAAAGGGAACAGTTACGATCAGCTGATTTCCTCATATTACTAAATACAAAAAACAAGCGAGAAGTCAAACAAACAAAAAGTTTAACAACCTCACAGACATACTGTGAGACCTAATTAAATTAAAAGAAAAAAATCTTATAAAATAGTTCCAAGATGTCTCACTAGGGATTTTATTTTCTGCTCTTATTTCTATTTAATTTCATTATAAAATTCAGTGAAAATGCTTTCGATTTTCCACAACACTGTTTCCTCAAGGAATACTTTTTTCTGAAGGACAACAGCAAAAAAAAAAAAAAAAGGGTTTTTGACAGGATAAACACTTGGAGAAAGACAAGTTTATTTTAAATAAAACTAACTTTTTTTCTATTAGCTATAATCACATTCATATAGACTACATATTTTTCTCATATATATTGAGAAAAGAGGGAGAACATCATATTTTACACATTAGGAGTCCACAATCAGGAAAAGCATAACAACTGGGGCTTTAGAGAGCATCATCCACCAGAGGGCAGACCGCAGAAGCAAGAAGAACTACAATCCTGCAGCCTGTGGAACAAAAACCACATTCACAGAAAGACAGACGCGATGAAAAGGCAGAGGGCTAGGTACCAGACGAAGGAACAAGAGAAAACCCCAGAAAAACAACCAAACGAAGTGGAGATAGGCAACCTTCCAAAAAAGAATGCAGAATAATGATAGTGAAGATGATCGAGGACCTTGCAAAAAAGAATGGAGGCAAAGACAGAAGATGCAAGAATGTTTACCAAAGACCTAGAAGAATTAAAAAACAAACACAGATGAACAATACCATAATTGAAATGAAAAATACACCAGAAGGCATCAACAGCAGAAGAACTGAGGCAGAAGAACGGATACGTGACCTGAAAGACAGAATGGTGGGATTCACTGCTGCGGAGCAGAATAAAGAAAAAAGAATGTAAAGAAATGAAGACAGCCTAAGAGACCTCTGGGACAACATTAAATGCAACAACATTCGCATTGGGGTCCCAGAAGGAGAAGAGAGAGAGGAAGGACCAGAGAGAATATTTGAAGAGATTATAGTCGAAAACTTCCCTAACATGGGAAAGGAAATAGCCACCCAAGTCCAGGAAGAGCAGAGAGTCCCATACAGGAGAAACCCAAGGAGAAACACGCTGAGACACATAGTAATCAAACTGACAAAAATTAAAGACACAGAAAAATTATGGAAAGCAGCAAGGGAAAAACAACAAATAACATACAAGAAGGGAACTCCCATAAGGTTATCAGCTGATTTCTCAGCAGAAACTCTACAATCCAGAAGGGAGTGGCATGACATATTTAAACTGATGAAAGGAAAGAACATACAACCAAGATTACTCTAGCCGGCAAGGATCTCATTCAGATTTGATGGAGAAATCAAAAGCTTTACAGACAAGCAAAAGCTAAGAGAATTCAGCACCACCAAACCAGCTCTACAACAAATGCTAAAGGAAGGTGTCTAAGTGGGAAACACAAGAGAAGACAAGGACCTACAAAAGCAAACCCAAAACAATTAAGAAAATGGTCATAGGAAGATACATAATTACCTTAAATGTCAATAGATTAAATGCTCCAACCAAAAGACACAGGTTCGCTGAATGGATACAAAAACAAGACTCATATATATGCTGTCTACGAGAGACCCACTTCAGACCTAGGGACACATTCGGACTGAAATTGAGTGGATGGAAAAAGATATTCCATGCAAATGGAAATCAAAAGAAAGCTGGAGTAGCAATACTCTTATCAGATAAAATAGACTTTAAAATAAAGAACGTTACAAGAGACAAGGAAGGACACTACATAATGATCAAGGGATCAATCCAAGAAGAAGATATAACAATTATAAATAGATATGCTCCCAATATAGGAGCACCTCAATACAGAAGGCAACTGCTAACAGCTATTAAACAGGAAATCGACAGAAACACAATAATAGTGGGGGAGTTTAATACATCACTTACACCAATGGACAGATCATCCAAACAAAATTACTAAGGAAATACAAGCTTTAAATGACACAATGGGCCAGATAGATTTAATTGATATTTATAGGACAATCCATCCAAAAACAGCAGATTACACTTTCCTCTCAAGTGTGCATGGCACATTCTCCAGGATAGATCACATCTTGGGTCACAAAACAAGCCTCAGTAAATTTAAGAAAACTGAAATCATATCAAGCATCTTTTCTGACCACAACGCTGTGAGATTAGAAATCAATTACAGGGAAAGAAACATAAAAAACACAAACACGTGGAGGCTAAACAATATATTACTAAATAACCAAGAGATCACTGAAGAAATCAAAGAGGAAATCAAAAAATACCTAGAGACAAATGACAATGAAAACACGATGATCCAAAACCTGTGGGATGCAGCAAAAGCAGTTCTAAGGGGGAAGTTTATAGCTACACAAGCCTACCTCAAGAAATAAGAAAAATCTCAAATAAACAATCCAATCTTACACCTAAAGGAACTAGAGAAAGAAGAACAAACAAAACCCAAAGTTAGTAGAAGGAAAGAAATCATAAAGATCAGAGCAGAAATAAATGAAATAGAAACAAAGAAAACAACAGCAAAGATCAATAAAACTAAAAGGTGATTCTTTGAGAAGATAAACAAAATTGATAAACCATTAGCCAGACTCATCAAGAAAAAGAGGGAGAGGACTTAAGTCAATAAAATTAGAAATGAAAAAGGAGAAATTACAGCAGACACCCCAGAAATACAAAGCATCCTTAGAGACTACTAGAAGCAACTCTATGCCAGTAAAATGGACAACCTGGAAAAAATGGACAAATTCTTAGAAAGGTATAACCTTCCAAGACTGAACCACGAAGAAATGGAAAAAATGAACAGACCAATCACAAGTAATAAAATTGAAACTGTGATTAAAAATCTTCCAACAAACAAAAGTTCAGGACCAGATGGCTTCACAGGTGAATTCTCTCAAACATTTAGAGAAGAGCTAACATCCATCCTTCTCAGACTCTTCCAAAAAATTGAAGAGGAAGGAATACTCCCAAACTCATTCTATGAGGCCACCAGCACCCTGATACCGAAACCAGACAAAGGTACTACAGAAAAAGAAAATTACAGACCAGAATCACTGATGAATATAGATGCAAAAATCCTCAACAAAATACTAGCAAACAGAATCCAACAACACATTAAAAGGATCATACACCATAAGGGGCTTCCCTGGTGGCGCAGTGGTTGAGAGTCCGCCTGCTGATGCAGGGGACACGGGTTCATGCCCCGGTCCGGGAAGATCCCACATG
>RJWK010042844.1:0-15000 GCA_004363435.1 Platanista minor
TATATATATATATATATATATATATATATATATATATATGTTTGTTACTTGTCTGTTTAATCTGTTTATTTATTTATATGGGGTCAGTTAGCTCAATTTTTTTTCCTGGTAAGTATATATGACCAAAAACTGTTGGAAGCCACTGGATTTGTGCAGTATAAAGCTATTTTTGAAAATATCTTGTATGAGCATAGTAGTAATGATAGAGAATGCTATCTGAGAGGCCAAGTATAAAGCTACAAGCCCATATGATCAGTTAGGGCAATTAAATGTAAGCAGGTGCCAAAAGAAATTTGATTAAATGGGGATGATTTAATTTTTCTAAAATAATACAATTCAAATTCTTCTCTCTTATCTTCAAGGCTCTGCTGCACACCCCCAGCCTCTTCTGCCTTACTACTCAGTGTGTATTTTTACAAATCCTCCTCCCCAGTCTGAAGGCTCTCTTCCTCCCAAATAGAGTTGGTACCTGCTCCCTGCAGATGTTTCTTTCCCATTCCCCCTCTGAAATGCCCTGCCGTGTCCTATTGACCTTCTTGTTGTATCTAAATCCTGATCATTCTTCCTGACCAAGTTCAAATCTCTTCTCCTCCTACAATCTTCCCAGACCACTTTAGCTTGCAATCTTCTTTCTTTTTTAAACTAATAGCAGTTTCTATGTCTGCCACTCATTTGACAATCAACTCTATAATGCATTGTGACAGCTCTGATATTACATTGTGCCATATCGTTATTTCCCTCTTTTGTTTTTTATCTATTTCCCCTCATATTTTTCTTTATAACTGAAACTTCATTCAAACATCCTTTATGGTACGGCTGGCATTTTCCCCTTCTGCTACACCTTTTCTTAATCTGTGCTTAGTATATAATTAGACTCAGGGAAGGTGTTTCATAAATATTAGTTGTTAGAATAAAGGATAGGCAGTTCTGTTTGATGTTGCCTTTCCTCAGTTGAAATAGAATGAAAGGATACACTCATAGGGCTGAGGTAAGGATGAAATGAAACAATGTATGTAAAGTGGAAGACAGCACAACTTGATAAATTTTACTTTCCCCAGAATTAAATCACTAATGGAAATTTCCCTCTTTTTTTTTTGTGGTATGCGGGCCTCTCACTGTTGTGGCCTCTCCCATTGTGGAGCACAGGCTCTGGACACGCAGGCTCAGTGGCCATGGCTCATGGGTCTAGCCACTCCATGGCATGTAGGATCCTCCCAGACTGGGGCACAAACCTGCGTCCCCTGCATCGGCAGGCAGACTCTCAACCACTGCGCCACCAGGGAAGCCCCTCTAATGGAAATTTTTATGTCACAAAACTACCAAGTTATTTTGAAGCAGCAGTTGGACAGGAATGAATGATTTGAGGCATCATTCATTCATTCACTTTGACACTAAAGAGTATGTTTTAAATTTTCATATTCCTGTGCCTTCTTTTCTTATTATGTCAATTATTGTTCTCTCCCGTGATCAAGAGAAGGGATTATAATTTTCTTCACTCATTGATAATTGATGCTAATAGTATGATGACCTCTTCGACAACTCAGTATACTGACCACAATGAAAAAAAAAAAAAGAAAAGAAACAGACGCACACACACACCTGCAGTGCCCTTAATCAGACCAGAAGCTTCCTGCTGACAGATATTTAAATCATTAATTCTGTTTGGCTGTTGGTCTGACACCATCACTATAATACACTATGAAGTGCTAATTATCACAAAATCCAATGATACAATTTGCCGGGAGAGAAAATCCTTTTTTCTTTCTTTATTGGAAGCTGCCTGCTCTTTCTCTTAAATTTGATCAGCATTTACTGTGATAGAAGAGGAAACCATGGCACCATATTTGCCTTGAGCCCTAACTAATGCAAAGAACAGCTCACTCTCAATCCATGTTATTTTTCAGATAATTCAGCACATTACTGGGTACTTAAGAGTTTCTGCTGGTAATCTAAGAAGAAAAAACAAATCTGAGATTCTGTATCCCTTCTAGTGGGGGCTCCGCTGACTCAGATGATGAGCTACGGAGGCCAGGATATTCTGTCTCTGAATCCATTTGTGTGCACAGGCACTGAAGGGCTGAGCATCCGTTTCCTCCCATTTCCTAAGTTAAGTGTGCTGGTCAGTTTCAATATTCCTTCCAGGTCCAGATTTCTTAAAAACAAAGTCACCATTGCCAGAGACTTCCTGAAAAGTGTGTATGTGAATCCAGAAGTCTGGGAACTGCCAGTTGTCTCCTAGTCCAGGCTGGTGATTCTAAGCTCACATCTAAGGAGTGCTTGGAGAGTCCTTCCCAGAGCACCCCCTGCCTCTCACGGAAAATTACCTCAGGCCTTGGGTTCTCCAGTCACCCAAGTCCTCCTACTGACTTAGTCAAGGTCTGGTGATCCCTGAATAGCTTTTCCTTTCCCTTGTGGTCAGTTAATAATTGAGAAGCCATTTTCACACCTGGAGGCATCACTAACCTCATCCATTTTAGGTTTTCCTTGGCAGATCTCCTAAACCCTGTGCTTTCTTTCTTTCTTTTCCCCCCATTTATTTATTTATTTATTCTTTTTTTAATTGATGTATAGTTGATTTATAATATTGTGTTAGTTTCAGGTGTACAGCAAAGTGATTCAGTTATACATATACATGTATCCATGCTTTTTCAAGTTCTTTTCCCATTTAGGTTACTGCAGAATATTGAGAAGAGTTCCCTGTGCTATACAGTAGGTCCTTGTTGGTTATGTATTTTAAATATAGTAGTGTGCCAGTAATTAAGACAGTATGGTACTGGCACAAAAACAGAAATATACATCAATGGAACAGAATAGAAAGCCCAGAGATAAACCCACACACATATGGTCACCTTATCTTTGATAAAGGAGGCAGGAATGTAGAGTGGAGAAAGGAGAGCCTCTTCAATAAGTAGTGCTGGGAAAACTGTACAGGTACATGTAAAAGTATGAGATTAGAATACTCCCTAACACCATACACAAAAATAAGCTTAAAATGGATTAAAGACCTAAATGTAAGGCCAGAAACTATCAAACTCTTAGAGGAAAACATAGGCAGAACACTCTATGACATAAATCACAGCAAGATACTTTTTGACCCACCTCCTACAGAAATGGAAATAAAAACAAAAATAAACACATGGGACCTAATGAAACTTCAAAGCGTTTGCACAGCAAAGGAAACCATAAACAAGACCAAAAGACAGCCTCAGAATGGGAGAAAATATTTGCAAATGAAGCAACTGACAAAGGATTAATCTCCAAAATTTACAAGCAGCTCAATAAACAAAAAACAAACAACCCAATCCAAAAATGTGCAGAAGACCTAAATAGACATTTCTCCAAAGAAGATATACATACTGCCAGCAAACACATGAAAGAATGCTCAATATCATTAATCATTAGAGAAATGCAAATCAAAACTACAATGAGATATCATCTCACACTGGTCAGAATGGCCATCATTAAAAAATCTAGAAACAATAAATGCTGGAGAGGGTGCGGAGAAAAGGGAACACTCTTGCACTGCTGGTGGGAATGTGAATTGGTACAGCCACTATGGAGAACAGTATGGAGGTTCCTTAAAAAACTACAAATAGAACTACCATATGACCCAGCAATCCCACTACTGGGCATATACCCTGAGAAAACCAGAATTCAAAAAGAGTCATGTACCAAAATGTTCGTTGCAGCTCTATTTACAATAGCCAGGAGATGGAAACAACCTAAGTGTCCATCATTGGATGAATGGATAAAGAAGATGTGGCAAATATATACAAAGGAATATTACTCAGCAATAAAAAGAAGTGAAATTGAGTTATTTATAGTGAGGTGGATGGACCTGGAGTCTGTCATACAGAGTGAAGTAAGTCAGAAAGAGAAAGAGAAATACCGTATGCTAAAATGTATATATGGAATCTAAGAAAAAAATATATGTCATGTAGAACCTAGGTAAGACAGGAATAAAGACATAAACCTACTAGAGAATGGACTGAGGATATGGGGAGGGGGAAGGGTAAGCTGTGACAAAGTGAGAAAGTGGCATGGACATATATACACTACCAAACATAAAATAGATAACTAGTGGGAAGCAGCCGCATAGCACGGGGAGATCAGCTCTGTGCTTTGTGACCACCTAGAGGAGTGGGATAGGGAAGGTGGGAGGGAGGGAGATGCGAGAGGGAAGGGATAAGGGAACATATGTGTGTGTGTGACTGCTTCACTTTGTTATGAAGCAGAAACTAGCACAGCATTGTAAAGCAATTATACTCCAATAAAGATGTAAAAAAAAAATTATAATAAATAAATAAATAAATAAATAAACAAACAAATAAATAAATACAGTAGTGTGTACATGTCAATCCCAAACTCCCAATTTATCCCTCCCCTGCCACATTTCCCCTTTGGTAACCAGTAGTTTGTTTTCTAATTCTGTGAGTCTGCTTGTGTTTTGTAGATAAGTTCATTTGGATCCTTTTTTTTTTGATTCTGCATATAAGAGATATCATATATTTGTCTTTCTCTGTCTGACTTCATCTCTAGGTCAATCCGTGTTGCTGCAAATGGCATTATTTCATTTTTTTGTGTGGCTGAGTAATATTCCATTGTGTATATATACCACATCTTCTTTATTCATTCATCTGTAAATGGACATTTAGGTTGCATCCATGTCTTGGCTATTGTAAATAATCCTGCGATGAACACAGGGTGCAGGTATCTTTTTGAATTAAAGTTTACTCTGATATCTACATAGCCTGTGCCTATGGGTTGTGAGTGGAAAGTTGGGACATGAGTATGTGTGTATGAAGAGGGATCGCTGTGGGTGGAGAGGAGGGGGAGAGAATGAGCAGGGCTGTGCCCTGCTCCTGGAATGTGCTCTCTATCTGTCAGACCATCAATCTCACCTCTTTCAATAGAATTCCATTTACTTAATTCCTTATTCCTGGAGCTCACGGAACGCAGCAATAGGAAAATGGCAAGGAAAATTTTCAGGGCACAAACCTCTTTAAAAAGTTCATTTTATGTGCAATGAATGAAATATTGACTGTCCAGTATATTATTTTAAAAAGGGATATTAAACAACAGCGCAGGACTGTCTGGTTATATTACAATGTCTATCTTCTAATGTGTCAGCAACAAGTAACGTTGAAGGAGGCCTAATTATCATATTCACAGTGGTCCAGGTAGTAAAACAGTTATGCTTTGCATCGCTCAGGATGTTCAGAGCTGAAATAGATAAACTATGTGGAGACTAGTAATAGGTAATTATTCTCTACTTACATATTCAGCCTCATAATTCTAAATTAAGGTAAGTGGAAAAAGCTTATAAAATATTCAAAGCTCCTTTATCTTTCCTCCTCCCTTTTATTAGAAACTGTGCATGAATTTGCATAGAATAAACTGAGCTCATAAATCAAAGAAGAAACTGCAAGAATGCTCTTTGTAAGTTATAATTTAAGGTTAACTGTAGCACATTTTGCTTACTGTATTATTAATGACTTTCGTTCACTCATGACAAGATTACATATTAAAAATTGTTGGTAGACAAAACTCAGTTCATAATCAATTTGCTTCTTAATGTGAGCAATCTGTGTGCATCCCTACCGTGGAGGCAGGTTTAGTGAGGATAATGGAAGGAGTGTCTTGGGAAGGATGGTTCTCACGGTCGAGCTCCCTTGGGGGCGTGATTGACAGGCAGCCTCAAAGGGGAATGAGGCCGCTGATGTTGGCATACCTGGACCACTCTGGGGCTCTGGGCTGCTCCCTGAGGCTCCGGACTTGGACTCCACCCCCAATCAGGGGAGTACTGGGTACTTCCCCACCACTTGCCAATACTTGATGTCTTTTCAGTCTCACAACCTCATGTTTTAAAATTCATCACATCCATTTACTAGAAAATTTATTCCTTTTGCATTATCAAGCCAAGTCCCTTTCAACGTGTTTTCTCAAATCAGGTTTTCAGATACTTGAGCTGTCCTTCTCATTTTCTCTTGTTCTTCTTCTTTTTCATGGCGTGTTTAGATTCTAACCAGTTCCTCATCTTGCTCTTCAATTTTGTGTTTCAGTGTTGCTGCTCCTCTGTAGAAACGCTCCTCCTCCACTTGAACAAAGGATTGCCAACCCTGCCTCTGGAGTTACAGCTTTCTGCCTCCTGGGCCCACCTGCGGGTAAAGTTTTCACTTGAGTAGATTTAGATATCAGCTGCCTTCTGGTGCCTGTGCTACAGAAAGATTTACTCTCATTCTCAGCTAGGGAAGCAGAGAGACAGACAGAATGTTCACAGGTTATTTCTCTGGAAGTCGGCCCGGGTGGGTTTGCTATTGTGCTTGTGTCTTGTGTGGCAGCCCTGGCTCTGCTTCAGGTAGAATTCTGGAGGAAGAATCATCTCTGAGTTGTGTACATGCCTGGGTGTCTTCTGAATGTGTGGGGAAGCATCTGAAAATCTTATATTGAAGTGTTCAATTGCTTTATTTCATTAATGCTTTAAATCCTAGTATTGTAGATTCAGATGAATTGGCATCCATTTATCTAAAGAGTCTCTTGAAATTGTGTCAGAAGCCTTGTTTATACTGGGAACACCTGAGGTTTCAGCTCCTTGGGATGAGGAACCTTTGATGTAGATGTAATAGTACCTATAAGATGGAGAAAGCATTGGCTGTAGATTATAAACTATCACCAGGAAGGATCGGAGTGGAGAATTGTTTCTTATTTGATACCAATTTCTAAGCAATGGGACTGACTTCCTGTCTTGACCTCTCCTGCCTCAGAGACCCCCACCCCACCTACATGCAAACACTCCAAGGAAATGAGAGATATTCAGAGGGACTTAATGCAAAGCCAGAGGAGGCACAAAGAAAAAAGATTGTGTCAAGGTATGCTGTTGGCAGAAATGAGAAGTGAGCCTGAGAAACACACCGAGGTGTGAGGTGGCATGGGCACTTGAAAGGGGAGGTGACTCATCTCAGATGTAAAGAAAGCTGGGACATTCATTAAATTTAAATTAAATGAGGGGATGAAAGGAAAAGTCAAAAGGGACATTTTTCTGCCTGACTTAAAAATTGAGTGTTCTTAAGGATTGCATCTTCAAGGTTTCCTACTTGACTCTCCTCTTGGTGGCCTCATTACTCTCTGGGCTTCAGCTCTGCCTCTTAATCCCTGACTCTTACATCTCTCAACTCAGTGCAGCCTACACTTCTGGACTTGTGTTTTCAGTGCCCTGCCTTACTTTTTCCCAAGCAGCACCTCAAAATTACCATGTCCCAAACAGAACCCTCTTCTTTCCCATCCAAACAACACCTTGGACTCTCCATCTCTGTGCATTACAGTCACCCTCCCAGACCCCAAGCTGGGCTCCAGGACCTCTGGATCTTGCCGAACATCTTCCAAATTTCCCCTCACTTGCAGCCCCTGGACTTGCCTTAGCACAAGTGGCTTCCTAAATCAAACTTTTGGTCATGTTATTTCCTTATTTAAAATCTTTCACTGGCTCTTTAAATGATCAATTCAGATTTCTCAGCATGGATATATAACCCATATGATCTTCCTCATGTCTACCTGTTTATTATCTTCTACTTTTCAACTATAGACTTGTAGATTTCAAATCAAACATTTCTCTCAACCTCTCTCTCTCTCTTTCTCTCTCTCTCTCTCCCATAACACCTAAATTTTAGGCAGTCACTCTTTATTTCACATTTAGCCAAAGGCAGAGATTTTATTTCTCTGTTGTCAAAATGTTAATTTAATTCATTAAAAATGTATTGTGCATCATAATGAAATTCTAGGAGTTGGAGGAGGTGGGGGAGTGAAGATGGTTAAGTAAAAGCAGAGAGTAGGAAACAGAGAAGACCCAGAGGACCTTGAGACTCTGTAGCGGACCCCCTTCCTTTTCAGGAGCACAACAATCAGAACCCTGGGGAACGGTCCCACTGAGCAGAGTCCACACTGCCCCAGGGCCAATTGTAATCCTAGGTGGTCTGACCTTCCTTTGAGTGGAGACCGAGTAATGGATTCAAACTAACTGACCAGCTCACAAGAGCTACTTTACCAGCTTTTTAAAATCAGAGGCACAATACCCCAAATTAAAACTTGAAATGGGACTTCATTATTACAATGGAGTTATTACAGTGTTTATTTTTCATATGGTTACATTAACTCCAGCTGAGCTCACCTATGATATTTTAGGCTCTCTAATTTGCCGAGTTCAGTTTGTCACAAGCAGTTCAGTTTAGTTCCTCTACTGCTATGAGGTCCATCAGAGGAGAAGGCCTTAATGTTAAAGTGCCGTATTGCCTTTGTACCTCAGGGGGAACTGTGACTTCCAAAGTCGGGAGAAAGATCCATGCTTTCCACCTAAATGAGTATTGTGCATTCTCATTTTGAGTGGGGCAATCCCAGAATGGTGGGGGAATGAGAATTAAGAAAAGTGGATACAAAGGGTCGGGTTGGGGGGGAAGGAGAGACTCAGTTTCTGTATTTCTGCTACTTGTTAGAGAGTCACACAACAAAACTGTAAACATTACAATATAGGAATTGCTTAGTAACTCATTTGAAAGTTACTCCTCCAAAGTCACAAAATCATTCATAATTAATTGTCAATTGACTGATGCAAGCATACGCCATAGGAGTTCTGGGGAGGTGAGATCAATGTGGATTGAGGCAGCACAAGGGTCCTGAACAAAGACTAGGACTGAAGTGTGAAATGGCAGGAGCAGCTTTTTTTTTTAAACATCTTTATTGGAGTATAATTGCTTTACAATGGTGTGTTAGTTTGTGTTAGTTTCTGCTTTATAACAAAGTGAATCAGTTATACATATACATATGTTCTCATACCTCTTCCCTCTTGCGTCTCCCTCCCTCCCACCCTCCCTATCCCACCCCTCTAGGTGGTCACAAAGCAGGAGCTGATCTCCCTGTTCTATGCGGCTGCTTCCCACTAGCCATCTGTTTTTCGTTTGGTAGCGTATATGTGTCCATGTCACTCTCTCATGAGGGTGGGAAGGCAAAGGTGGCCTCTGGGTGACATGAATTCACAGTGCCGTGATGCTCCCAATAGGGGGCAGTGCAGACGCTGACTGAAGCAGAATATATACCACACCTGGGCAAACTGTCCTTGATGCATTTTCATTGCATGGGGAGAAAATTTGTCTTGAGGGCTTGCACTGAAGTCCCTTAGATCTAGTCCACTATTTTGTGTTCAACTCTATGTTTTGTATGGAAGTGTACAGAGCACTTCTCCATTTCCCCTCCTCATTCCATTCTATAGAGGATGCTAACTGCTGTTAACACTTTGTTATGTATCCTTTCAGCTCTCTTTCTATGCACTTATATATGTAGATATAGATACATATTCATATATATATACATACATTCATACAAATTCTAAACCTAAATGGGGTCATTTATATTTATTCAATTCTTATGAGCTGCTTAATTTATTGCCTACACATGTACATGGATGATCCTTCCTCATCAGTTGCCTTCATTCTTCTTTGTTCCACAGTGTCCTATAATAATGGACACCTCTGGATTTAGTTAACCAATATGTTACAGATGGGCATTTAGCATGTTTTCAATTTTTCCCTAGGGCAAAATTCATCTTGATATTTATGCTTTTGTACCAAGTATTCATTTCTCTGTAGGACAGGTTCATAAGAGTAGACTTGCTAATTTTGAAAAACAGAAAAGCTATTAGATTAGGTTCCAAAAAGATTCTATTCACATCCCACCAAAGTACATATGTGTTAATGCCCACTTCCCCACATTGGGGAAAATCCCCGATTTTTCTGTTTGCAAACTTGATGGGTGAGAAGTGGTATTTTGTTTAAAAATACATGTTTTTGATTACTAATGAGGTATAACATCTTTTTTATGTGATTGGCCATTTTATTTTTTTCAAGTTATTTTTTTTCTGTGACTCCAAAGAAACCATTTGTCTCATTTCTATTTCTCATTAATTAGAATAAAATTAGTTTGACTTCCACCGAATTTTTTCCTAATCATCAAATACCTAAGCCAAGAAATGTGAAAGTGCTAAGTTAAATAATCAATTGATCAATATGTATTCACTGGGCAAATTAATGCCTCTAGTGTGTGCTGGATATTGTTGGGGATACGGCTCTGGCTTTTAAGAAGCTTATATGATCTTTTAGGGTGATAAGACTAAAACTGTAATCAAGGTAGTACTGTTGTTTACTAGATCCCAAAGACTGTAGGAAACCCTGGTAGAGAGGTGCTCTGTGGATTACAGTAGCTGGAAAAGGCTTACTGAAGGAGTCATAATTGTTCACAATCTTGAGAGGGGTCTGTTGGAGGAAGGGAGTGCATTTTAGGTTGGGAAGCATAGTGTGAGCCAAGGCTCTAAGTGGGTAAATTGAGGCTTTTGGAGAGTAACAAGGAGTGCGGCCTCCATCTTGAAGCAGGAATTATGGAAACCTACAGGAGTGCACAAATTCTTGAGCTGCTCTGAATACTCCCCCAGCCCCATCACACACACACACACACACACACACACACACACACACACACACACACACATAGATTACTGTTTCAATCTCCACTACAACAGGGGGTTTGCCTCTGCTCATTCTTGTCTTGACCTGCTTTTGTGAGGCTGTAGGCAGGGAGTTGGGCTTTTAGGCTCAGGGTTCAGGAGGACAGATAAGGACAGGGGCAAAGCTCTATCCTGTAAAGCTACACTGGATCCCACCAGGAAGCTGCTGGGTCAGATACCTGCCTGATTGCAGCCCCTAAAGCCTCATCATTTTGTCCAGAGGTGCCATTGCTGCAATTACAGTCCAAACCCAGAGTCAATTACTCACTGTGTGAATCACCCCCAAAAGACTGCTTTTTCCTTTTCCATTAGTATCACACATAATTGCACTCTGTATGGTTCCTAAACTTTTATTCCTGACTTCAATGTCCGTGAGGATGTTTGGTGGTTATAAAGTCCCTTCAGCTCTTAGCAATGACCTCACTGACACTTTCCATAAGGTTCTTTCACTATTTTCTTCATTAACAATACACCCCACCTCCTACTATTGATTTTTCAGCTCCTCATGAGGAAAGAATCATTGTGTTTTCCCTGCTGATTTTTCCATATGTTCATCATTCCCTCTTTTTATTTGTCTCCTTATTAATGGGGAATGTTAACACTCATGTACCCTAGAGTTGTAGGGATGCCTGATTTTGATGGTTCTGTGCTTTCTTTTTGATGGGCACTCTGCATTGTAGACCCTGCCCTTCCCTACCTCTTGGTCCACAAGATCACCATGAGCCAACCCAGGAGGTGACCTCTCTCTGGCTTTCTCCCTGTTTCAACGTCAAGCTGCAGCTAAGCCCTGCTTTCACTCTCGTTCTGCTATTGAGTGTGGCTGTCCCATATATTACCTGCCCTTAGGGCTTATTAAATGGGATCAACAAATTCATCATTAATAATGTAGCAGCTGCTAACTATCACCATATGAGTTAATAAAGGCAAAGCCATGCTGAGCTCTCAGCAACAAGGGAGACACAGGATGAGAAGAAGCTGATGGTAAAGTAGGGTATCAACCTTGCTAGATGAAGAAAGGGGGAAGGCAGTCCTCCATCTGGCATCCAGAGGGCACTGTTGCATATTTGGGCCACAGCTCATGCAAAAGGCCTAGTCTGGTTAAAAAAAAAAAAATCATCAATAGGGAATTTCAGGCAGTGGTGATATTTCCAGAAAGTCAAAGTAATAGCAGTGGCTCTTGAAGACATTTCACAGTGAGTGCATCTACCAGCAGTGGAGTACACGGTGGGATGAGGCATTCAAAAGGCAGTCAGAGAAGGCAGATGATACAACACAGTGTGCAAACATTCCAGACATGTGCACAAGGTCTCAGGCCAGGAACCCAGGGACCGTGAAGTACTGGAACCCAAGTTAAGGTATGGTCATGAGACAGGGCAAGCAGAGCAGGGGTTTCTAGGAGGCATATAGAAGATGTATGAGAATTCAGAGAGCACAACCAAGTGTCAAGTCATGAATTTTATGATTTTTTTCTCTACAATTAATGTCTCACTCAAATTCAATAGGATCTGTGTGTTCTGTTTCTTGCAAATTGCCTTCCTCAAATCTTTTCAATTTAGTTTCCATGAAATAAATTACTATATTTCCTTTGCATTCATACTTTATTGTTTTACATATTATTTAGCTAAAATGTGTCATTATAATAAAAAGCCCAAAATGGCAAAAAAGTGTTTGGTCATAAACACAACTGACTCTTGGTGGTGAGTACGGAACTCACAGGTGGGAACAGAAGTATGTAGGCAAACCAGGGAATCTCCTCCCAGTCAGCTGCTTTTAGTTTGCTCTGGGATTAAGAGAGAACACCAATTAATCCTAAGTGTGAGGTAAGTGCCATCTGCTGTCCTTCACTACACTGCTTCTCAGCCAGAAGGAGGAAAGTATAAGGCCCTGAAGGATGAGGGATCAAGAATTCAAGGAGAGAATGTGGTGAATGATGAAGAGTGATAAGAGTTGCTTAAAATCTTATACTTATATATGCTTACTGGTGTATATACATACATGTGTGCAGGCACATGCATGAAAGTGTGTGTGTGTGCACATATTGCAAAGAAATAACGACCTTTGTGAAGGCAACTGTAAGCAAAGAGGTGCAGTTAGAGGCCAGATTGCAAATAATTAAGGAGTGTCTAAATGGCAAGGCAATTGAAATAGCAGGTGTGGACTATTCTTGAATTAGGAGCCCAGGTAAAGGAGAATGATAAGGAATTCAGTGGAGGATCAAAGGGGGACCAAGACAGATTTTTGTAACATAAAGAAGACAAGATCATGTTTATAGTTGAAAGTAGCATGCTAATAGAGAGGGATATTGAAAGGTGAATAGGAAGAGTAAAGGAGTTGAGAAGATGTACTACAAAAGCAAAGGCAAATAATACAAATATCTGCACCAGAAGAGCAGAGAAAGTTCTAAGACAAAAGCAGAGATGTGTTAAAACACAGACACAGGATTTTTCAACCTCTACTAGAAGAGGATATACTTTATTTATTTATTTATTTATTTATTTATTTATTTATTTATTTATTTATACAATGTTTTAAGGCAATGAAGTTACTGGGGATAAAATATATACAGTGATCATATAAATGAGGCACTCAGAACTATGTAAGTGCATCAAGAAAGACTTACCAGGTAAGGATAAGATTGAAATGTGAACTAAAATATGAAAGGGATTTTCCAAGCAAACTAATGGGGAGGGAATTCTGGGCACATGACTCACAGGTGCAATATCACAGAGGTGAACAATGCAGAGTTGGGATTAGTGGTTTGGTGTGGCATCTGAGCAAAGTAATTATGGCTGGGGTGGGGAGTGGGGGGGAGCTGAAGCTGGAGACATTGGCAACAAAAATATCTTATTTTTACATTTTTATTCTTAGAGTGAGGAGATTGGATTTTACCCTGTAGTTTGGGGACCTCTATCTAAAAATGATTTTCAAAAATCTGATTCACGTCTATCAAGATGGTGCAGACATGATAGCATGTGAGACGTGTGATAAACAGAACATTCTTTCTGAAGCAATAGTAACAGTCCCCTGTTTTGAGAAAGTCTTTCTGCAGCATCTTAAAGAGACCTGTAGAATTTGAAGCATAAAACAGAAGGTCCTTGTTTCATAATTAAGGCCTAATGAGAATTCTCTGTCTCTCTCACTCTCTATATATGGATAAGCATACATATGTGTGTATATATATATATACAGACATGCACTATATACATATGTAGATCTAGGAAATAAGGTGAAAGCAATGATGGAGGCTAAATAATACACTACTAAATAACCAAGCGATCAATGAAGCAATCAAAGAGGAAATAAAAAAATACCTAGAAACAAATGACAATGAAAATATGATGACCCAAAACTTATGGGATGCAGCAAAAAAGTTCTGAGAGGGAAGTTTATGGCAATATAATCCTACCTCAAGAAACAAGAAACATCTCAAATAAACAACTTAAATTTATAGCAAAAGCAATCAGAGAAAGAAAAACAAAAACCCCCAAAGTTAGCAGAAGGAAATAAATGAAAAAGAAATGAAGGAAATGATAACAAAGATAAATAAAATTAAAAGCTGGTTCTTTGAGAATATAAACAAAATTAATAAACCATTAGTGAGACTCATCAAGAAAAAAAGGGAGAAGACTCAAATCAATAGATTTAGAAATGAAAAAGGAGAAGTAACAACTGACACTTCAGAAATACAAAGGATCAAGAGAGATTACTACAAGCAACTATATGCCAATAAAATGGACAACCTGGAAGAAATGGACAAATTCTTAGAAAAGCACAACCTTCTGAGGCTGAACCAGGAAGAAACAGAAAATATAAACAGACCAATCACAAACACTGAAATTGAGACTGATAAAAAATCTTCCAACAAACAAAAGCCTAGGACCAAATGACTTCACAGGTGAATTTTATCAAACACTTAGAGAAGAGATAACACCTATCCTTCTCAAACTCTTCCAATATATAGCAGAGGGAGGAACACTCCCAAACTCATTCTACTAGGCCACAATCAACCTGATGCCAAAAACAGACAAAGATGTCACGAAGAAAGAAAACTACAAGCCAATATCACTGATGAACATAGATGCAAAAATCCTCAACAAAATACTAGCAAACAGAATCCAACGACACATTAAAAGATCATACACCATGATCAAGTGGGGCTTATCCCAGGAATGCAAGGATTATTCAATATACACAAATTTATCAATGTGATACACCATATTAACAAACTGAAGTAGAAAAACCATACAATCATCTCAATAAATGCAGAAAAAGCTTTCAACAAAATTCAACACCAATTTATAAAAAAAACCCTCCAGAAAGTAGGCATACAGGGAACTTACCTCTACATAATAAAGGCCATAAATGACAAACCCACAGCCAACATCGTCCTCAATGGTGAAAAACTGAAACCATTTCCTTTAAGATGAGGAACAAGACAAGGTTGCCCACTATCA
>RJWK010042845.1:0-19002 GCA_004363435.1 Platanista minor
TATACAATGGAATATTACTCAGCCATAAAAAGAAACGAAATGGAGTCATTTGTAGTGAGATGGATGGACCTAGAGTCTGTCATACAGAGTGAAGTAAGTCAGAAAGAGAAAGACAAATACCGTACGCTAACACATATACATGGAATCTAAGAAAAAATGAAATGTTGTGAAGAACCTAGGGGCAAGACAGGAATAAAGACACAGACCTACTAGAGAATGGACTTGAGGATATGGGGAGGGGGAGGGGTAAGCTGCGATAAAGTGAGAGAGTGGCATGGACATATGTACACTACCAAATGTAAAATAGACAGCTAGTGAGAAGCAGCCGCACAGCACAGGGAGATCAGCTCAGTGCTTTGTGATCACCTGGATGGGTGGGATAGGGAGGGTGGGAGGGAGGGAGACGCAAGAGGAAGGAGATATGGGAACATATGTATATGTACAATTGATTCACTGTTATAAAGCAGAAACTAGCACCATTGTAAAGCAATTATACTCCAATAAAGATGTAAAACAAACAAACAAACAAACGATTGCATGTTGTATTTTCAAAAGGTTTTTTTTTTTTTTTTTTTTTTTTTGCCATACTGCAAGGCATGAAGGATCTTACTTCCCTGACCAGGGACTGAACCTGTGCCCTCTGCAGTGGAAGCTTGGAGTCTTAACCACTGGACCACCAGAGAAGTCTTGAGCATACTTTTTCTTTGTCCCGGCTGCTGCTTTACCCCCAGCATCTGACATGTACTCTAAGTACCTTCACTACGGGATCTCTTTCATCCCTCAGAAAGTTATCCCCAGTTTTCAAGGCCTCCATCTCTTGGCCTCCTTTAATTCTTCACCATAAGGTCATCCCAAAAGTCTCTCTAAGCAACCAACATGGATATGTATATATATAAAATACTGAATCCTAATGTGAAAACTGATGATAATTTCTTTGGGTGTACAATGAAGGTCATAGTTTGTCTTTTAAAGTAGCTATCCATCCCATATTTCCATTACTGAACCAACCATGAGTTGAATTTAAGTGGAAGATATATCAAGCCTAAATAGTCTGCCCGAATGTGACAAGGCTGAGGTCCCTGCCTGCAGAATAGAGTGTTCTTCTTTTTTTTTTCCCCCTTTTATTTATTTATTCATTTGTTTGTTTGTTTATTTATTTATTTTTGGCTGTGTTGGGTCTTCGTTGCTGCACATGGGCTTTCTCTAGTTGCAGCGAGCGAGGGCTACTCTTCGTTGCAGTTCACGGGCTTCTCACTGTGGTGGCTTCTCTTGTTGCAAAGCACAGGAGCTAGGCACATGGGCTTCAGTAGTTGTGGCTCACGGGCTCTAGAGTGCAGGCTCAGTAGTTGTGGCGCATGGGCTTCGTTGCTCTGTGGCATGTGGGATCTTCCCAGATCAGGGCTCGAACCTGTGTTCCCTGCACTGGCAGGCGGATTCTTAACCACTGAGCCAGCAGGGAAGCCCTAGAGTGTTCTTCTTAAATGGAGGTTGGATGAAACCTTCAAGGAGTCCCTGAAAGCCACTAGGTCTACCTCAGGCTCCTCTCTGAAAGTCAGTGCCATCCTAGCTCTTAGGGACTACAGAGAAGGGGGCCAGGTGTCCACCAGAGTCTCCCAGGCTTTCCTTCTGGATAGAGTATAGGATTCAGCAAAGATAGGATAAAATGACTGCCACAGGGTTATGAGTGCTTCTTTTCCTCCTCGCCTCTTTTTCAAAAATGTTCATAATGTGGCAATATCACCTTATGAATAAAAATATTATAAAAATAAGTTGAGAAAACTTACTGCCTCTTTGATAATTTCAAATCTTTTTTCATCAATCTCAAAGGTAGCCATTTTCTCAATGATCTTCTTTAGCAAAATTGGCTGCTTGTCATTATAACCTTTCACCGAGAGCTACGGAAAGAGTTCAGGATATTAAAAGTGTAAAATTAACATGAAACAACTTCAGCTTGACTTTAAAACATGTAGAAAATCCCCAAACCAGGTGTATGAAAATAAAAATAAAACAAGAAATTAAATGGATTTCATTTCTCATAAATATAGTTCAACACTTAGGAAGATAACATTGACCATCTTTATTTACTAATATCCAAAAGCATATGATTTTCCTAAACAAAAACAATAGCAGGAAAACTTACCTGGTGCCAAACTATGGCAGTACACACTATATATCATCAAAATTCAAGTTCTCATTAAATCAAAATTAATTATAGAATGTGTTTTAAATTTAACCTTCAAAAAGAATTTCTAAAGAATGGCAGGCTTAAGATTTTTATAGTTGTGTTAAGAAGGTAAAAATCATAGGGGAGGGTTACCTAGCAAACTACTGGATATGTCCCCAAATTGTTTATATTTAAGTATTTTTAAAAATCATCTTTTAAGAAATCAGGAAGCTCCAATTTTGTATTATATGGCATTTTACCACTTTTCTTGTCCAATGTTGCCCAATAATGGTCCGTCCATAGGTCTCACTACTTGCTTGTTTGATGAGTTCTGCTGATATACCAAAAGCCAGTGGCAAAACAGATGTGAAGTAAGGATACACTGTATGTACTGTCTGGATTTTGCCTTAGGACAATTTACTTTAATAGTTTCTGAAAGCATAGCATTTTGAAAAGCAGGGGGAGCCTATTTGCACATTTCCTACTATTGTATTGCCACACGGTGGCACCCACAGAGGTAGAGGATACGCTGCAACTAGAATATCTCTGGATGCCTCTACCTTATGAAAATTGATAGGCAAGAATCTCAGCAAGAGTGAGCCCCATGGAAAGCCCATCATGTACTGTGGGAACTAGACTGACAACTAGCAGAAAGCCCATTTTGTCACAAATTTAAAATTATTTATTTTAATGGTGATATGCTACTAAAACTCAACAGCAAAATATAAACCATAGATTATTACTTTTCTATTTGGATTTTATTTTGACCTCTGAGTTTCAAATTTCCCTGGACTCTGAGCATGGTTAGGTTATATACATTCTTACACATTAAACAAAAACTACCAGAAAAGTTACTTGTGTGAAGAAAAAAAGTCACTGCAAAATAAATAAAATTTAAAAACCCTAAAACCTTTTGTATAGAATTAGAAAGAGTACACAGTGCATGCTCTCCTTTCAGTTGTTATGAAGACATACAATATATTTTTTAAAAAAGTGAAGACGAATGTGTGCCAGAAGAGGGATGTTAATTTGGAAATGAGATATAAGTTTGGAAACATAACAGAAACGGTTTCAAGAGAAAGGATCTAGTTATTTCTTGGGGTGCATTTAATAATGTTTATCTTAAAACACACTTAAAAGTAGTTAATGATACATGCTACAAAATAAATTAAATGAAAATGTCAGACGTATTTGAACACAGGAACTTTCTACTACTGTCAGCAGAAATAAAGAAGCTTATAATATAAGTAAAATTCAGCACCACAACAGTAACTATGGGTATCTTTCACTTACAGATGTTAATATATTCAAATACATGGAAAGAACAACATGCTTTCAGGATTAATATGTTAAACATTTCAAGCAGAGGAACATGCAAATAAACGTCGCACAAATACATATTCACAAGATGCACTAAACTCTACTAAATCGTTTGTTAGTGGAACTAATACTAACTTGAGTTCTTCAATCATTAAAAAGGTGCAAGGAAAAAACCATCAATCTTCTTGTTTTAAAATGCAGAAGTTAACAGTTTTCCCAAGCTCAACATAATGCTTAAACGGTGTGACGCCTTTTCTTTCGTTTTCATTTTACTTACAAGTATTGCATTCATTCCTGATGCAATGCCATAGCTCAAACCTGAGAGGCGTGCTGCATATGTATACTCTTTTAAATCATCCTTCAATAACCTGATAAACAGGTATGTCATGTTGCAATGGAGAGGATCAGCATAAATGTAGCGACTAACAAAAAGAAAAACAAAAGAAATGCTTTGATACCTCAAGCAGTGGCATGGTAATGAAGAAACATGACTGAAGAGTATGAATATGCAGCCTCATGATCTGAATTTCTAGGGAAATAGTATAGGCCAACCTTCTGTTTTACAATGGCAGGAAGACTTCATTCTCTGTTGTCAAAGACCAAGACTTCAGACACAGAATGGGAGAGATCTAAACCTAAATCAGGGTCCAATTTTGTTTTGAGGAGAAAAATATGACAGTCTGATGAAAGATGTTTAAAAAAAAAGAAATCAAGGAAAATTTGCATAATATGAATGGTATATCGCTGAATACTTAAAGAGTAAGAGTTAACTTAAAAATTAAATGATGTGAAAATATGATTAGTCACCAAAAAAAGAAATTAAACTCACACCCTCAATCAAAAATGCTTCCAGCAAATCAATATAAAAAATGTTGATGAGTGGAAGGCTCTAAGACGTGGGTACTTACATACATCCCATAGATGGTATTTTGGAGGTCATAGCTCAAGCCTGCTAGCTCTGCTGCATATGCATACTCGTTGAGTGAGTCTTTGAGGAGCTCAAGGTACAAATAGGCCATGTTACAGTGCAAGGGGTCCACATAAGCAAATGGGCTGGAAGAAAATGTTGACAGTAAAATAGCTGATTTATTACTTCCCAATGTGATATGGCCTTTCGAGATGGATCAAGGAACTGAACAGGGGTTAAAATAACTTCCTGAAGATACACTTTGAATTCCTGAATCTGACTCTTCTCATGAGGAAAAAAACAAGATGTTTAAAAAAGAAGCTTGAAATATGCCATGTGTGCTGGTAGTGGTGAAGAGGGAGAAGGAATTGCTTACCCCAGATGGCGTGGTAGAACTGACAAGTTAGAAACACTGGGTAGATAAGGAGGAGGAACAGGCCAAAACGCATGCCTACTTTTAGGCTAAAAGGAGAAGGCATGGCTGACAGAGCTGATAACAGCATGTGCATGTCCTCTTTCTCCCTCTAAGCAAGCCATACCCTTGGTGGACAGGAGGATGAGATTGAGAAGTCTGTGTGCTAGGATTATATCAACTTAAAAGGGAAAAACTGAGACTTGAAAGAGAAAAATTAAGACCTGTGAAAATGTTAGCTTCTCTCTTGAGTTTCCTCCCAAACCAAGAGACTGGAACACTGTCAGTAAAGTAATTGATAATATCCACCATACAACTACAGCCAGAACTAGGAAAAAATATTAAAACAGGAAAATTTTTAAGTGAGAAAGAGCAACAAAAGAGAGGAAATAATTACAGAGTGCAAGAGCTAAATAGGACCACAGAGATGACCTGACTTAAATCTTCATTTCCCAAATAAGAAACATCATTTTCCTCACGTCACCTGGGCTAGTAGCAGCAGAGTTAGGATTCAGATTTAAGTCAAATGACCTATTCATTTGACTGTGTGACACTGCTTACCTTTGTGAGAAGCAAGTAAAAGATTCCTTCATTCAACAAATATGTACTACATTCTCACTACAGTGCTAGGCACTTCTCTAGGTACTGGGAATAAAGAAGGAACAAATCAGGCAGAGTCCCTGACTTCACAGAGTTTAGAGCCTAGTTGGAAGAGACAAATAATAAATCTGAATATGATACATCAGGTGGTGATAGTGTTATGGAGAAAAATTATGCAGGGTAAGAGGAACAGGAGTGATGGGTAGTGGGACAGGAAGATTGCTAATTTACATAAAATTATTAATAAATTAAATGGTTATTATTAAAATTGTTATTAATTATTAATCAAGGCCACTCTGAAAGGTGACATCTGGGTCCAGACCTGAAGGGAGCAAAGGAGCAAGCCCTAGGGATATCTGGGTGGAGAACTTTCCAGGCTGAGGAAACAGCCAGTACAAAGGACCTGAGGTAGCCTCGTGGCTTGGTTTGTTTGGCAGCAAATTAAAAGTTTCACTCTATCTATAGTACAGTAAATATAACCAATGCACTGACAGCCAGAAATTTTATCAAAAACTGATAATTAAGTAAAAATAGGGGTAAAATGCTTAGCTACAGAGAATTAAAATCAAAGAGAAAATTCTAAAGCTATATATTCTCCACCTGGCAAATCTAAATAACACTCTGTCATTTAATTTTTTAAGTATTATACATGATGACAGACTTCCTTCTTTAGTCCAATAGAAGGAAGCAGTTCAGAAACTTACTAGCACAACTCACAAAAGCATCAAAACAAAAGAGAGTCCTTGAAAGGGTTCATCCCCACAGGCACCCTTAGGTGGAAGTGAAAAGCTAGAAAAAAACAAATCTGGGAGTTCAAAGTCATATGGATCGAGCTCAGAACGCAATTCCAAGAAGCGTCCTAAAATGCTGCATCCACAGCAGCTATGCTGGTGAATTGGAGAGGGTCCTAAACTAACTTTTAAAAGAGAACATGATTCAAGTGGAATTCTTAAATCCTGGTTCACTTGTTAACTTAAAACATATTATTTTGTAACCAGATGTTATATGCTTAAATATGGATCACAGTTTTAAAAACTGTACACATGCATAATATTATCCTATTTCTGAAAAGATTAAAAGGATATACACAAACAGAAAATTTATTTAAGAATGTACAAGAAACCTAATAGTGTTTACCTCTAGAGAGACCAGAACACGGAGAGGGATTGGTGGGAAGCAGACATTTTAAATTCTGAGAACTATGCTAGGCAGTTTAGAGAACGCAAACATATCAAATGGTCTCTCAAAAGGTATTCTGAAGCCAAATCATAGAAGCCAAATGGGAAAGTGTGACAAGCTGCTTAGAGTGTTAAAAATATCACTCTGAACTATCAAAAAATAAAACCAGCTTTGTAATGCTCTCTACCAACAGTAAGCCATAATCAGAAAGCCCATGTTTGATGTAAACAAACAAAAAACAACACCAACAATCTCAGCGCAGCTCTAGATAATCTATGAATCTCGTGCTATAAACAAACAATGTTTACATCCCTACAATCTCAACATACTTGTTCGTGAACTATTAACTTCCTACTTAAGAGATTCTTGGGGTTTCCCTGGTGGCGCAGTGGTTGAGAGTCCGCCTGCCAATGCAGGGGACATGGGTTCGTGCCCCGGACCGGGAAGATCCCACATGCCGCGGAGCGGCTAGGCCCATGAGCCATGGCTGCTGAGCCTGCACATCCGGAGCCTCTGCTCCGCAACGGGAGAGGCCACAACAGTGAGAGGCCCGCGTACCGCAAAAAACAAAAAACAAGAGATTCTTTTTCTCTTTTCTAAAACATTTAAAATACGTCCAACTTTAATTTCATGCCAAGAAAATCAAATAAAAATTAATGAAAAAGCTGATCATTATATTGAACATTATTAAAAAATGATAGGTGTATTTTATAAACACAGACCACTGAATTTTAGAAATATAAAGAATGCAAACTCACAAAGTAAAATTTGAACTGAGTGATAACATTATCACACAAATAAAAGGAGATAGAGATAACCTAAAGATTTATACCGAGAAATCACTGCAACAGTAGCATTATTCATAAATTTTATTAAACGTCTTCTACCAAGCCAGGAATACAGAAAGCAATATCTGAGGGCTCCAGACAATTAAAGGGCTGGAAGGGATTCAAGATCATTTAGTAACTACTACCTTTTCTTCTGGGCAAGTTCCAGGAATACAAAACCAAAACCACAACAACAAAAAAAACCCCCAAATTATTTAATCTTTCTTCAGTGAAACTTCTGGTGAGTCTACAGCCTTCCCTTAACAGGAAGGAGCAGTCTTCCTTTGTCTAAGCTAAAAAACTCTAATTCCTTTTATTTCCAGACATAGGTCCTTAAGGAAGCAAAGAAAACTTTCAGAAATGTAACTGTTGATTTTCATAGGAAGCTTTGTAGCTAGATTCATTTTACGTACCTGAAAAATTCAAAGTTGAGACAGGCCTTGGGCAAGAAAAACTTATCATCTTGTTTGAACCAGAGTTTGCTCATAGCTGTATCCTGTGATGGAGAAACAGTATGTTTAAGGAAATACAGGCACATTCGGCAAAAATCTTCAATCAAATCACTCTCCAAGAGGAGGACAGAGGCAATAGCTGAGCTTTGTTCTGGAGAGACTGCTGTCCCATGGCCTTGAAGTATACTCAGAGGGTCAGCTGGTGGGAAGCTGGAGAGATGATGGGTGATTCCAGTAATAGAAATCACCCTCTTATCAGCACCCTGGATCAAAGAGATGGGGACATAGTGGAGGAAGAGACAGACAGGTGAAGCCAATACCAACTGTCCTGTCCCTGTCTTTCTGGATGCAGGGACACAGATGCAGGAGTCCTTGCAGGGTGGATCTGTGGCAGCCAGCCACCAAAGTGGGCCACATGGATCCCTGCCTGCTGGAATTCACACCCTTGTGTGCTCCTCTCTCCTCCACTGGACCAGGGTTGGTCTCTGTCTGACCAACAGATTATGGCAGACATGATGATACGACACTTCTGAGATTAGATTATAAAAGACACTGTGGCTTCCACCTTGATCACTCATTTTCCCTCTTGGATCACTCACTTTGGGGTAAGCTAGCTGCCATGTCACGCAACTCTATGGAGAGGCCCATGTACCAAAGAACTAAGGTCTGCCCAAAGCTACACAACTGAACCTGGAATAGAATCCTCCAGCCCTAGTTGAGCCTTCAGATGACCAAAGTTCCAGCCCACAGCTTGACCATAACCTGAGAGACCCTGAGCCAGAACTACCCAACTAAGCTACTTCCACATTCCTGTCCCTTGGAAACTGAATGAGATAAAATAAGTGTTTGTGCTGAATTTTAGAGTAATTTGTTACACCGCAATGGATAACTAACACAGCCAAGGATGAACAAATAAGCCACTCCTTTGCCTCTCGACTCACTCATTCATACTATATTTTAAAAAGTCTTAGGGACTTCCCTGGTGGTCCAGTGGTTAAGAATTCGTCTTCCAATGCAGGGGATGCGGGTTCGATCCCTGGTTGGGGAACTAAGACCCAACATGCTGCGGGGCAACTAAGCCTGTGTGCTGCAACTACTGAGCCTGCACGTCACAACTAGAGAGCCCGTGTGCCGCACCTAAAGAGTCCATGCACTCTGGAGACCGCATGCCACAACTAGAGAGAAGCCCACGCACTGCAACAAAGAGCCCACACACCGCAACAAAAGATCCCGCATGCTGCGAAAAAGATCCTGCGTACTAAAACTAAGACCTGACATAGCCAAATAAATTAAAAAAAAAAAAAAGTCTTAAAGTTCACTTGAAACTACCTTGAAACTCTGACAAGAGATATAAATGGTTTAATGTTCTCCTTAGTTTATGCTAAGATGGCCTATTTAAAACAAACAAAAAATAAAAATAGGAGAAGTAAATAAGCTTTCTCTTTGAATAACCTAACGTAACTCTTTTAAAATGTCATTTTTAAAGAAAAATGATTGTCTCATTAATAATCTAGTTGCTTGAGATAAATTAAATTTCATAGCCCTAAAAACGAATTCTCATCTCATTGAGCTAATCTGAATGTTAGGTCATTTCAAGAAAAGGGAAAGAAAGATGTTTGTCTATGGTGCTAAGTTTAGAAAGAGTTAGTTTTAAAGTTTAGAAAAGAGGATGTGCTGTAATAATTTGATCCATTTTTCTACACAATCTACCCAAGGTGTGAAATAATGACATGAAAGGAACATTCTGAAAAAGAAAACACCCTTCTCAATCATTCTTCCCACTGGCTTATAACTCCATTAACTTCACATAGCGCTCTGTCAAAATGAGAAAGAATTGGTTTTTGTTTTTGTTTGTTTTTTTCGGTACGCGGGCCTCTCACTGTTGTGGCCTCTCCCGTTGTGGAGCACAGGCTCTGGATGTGCAGGCTCAGCGGCCACGGCTCACGGGCCCAGCCGCTCCGCGGCATGTGGGATCTTCCCAGACTGTGGCACGAACCCTCGTCCCCTGCATCGGCAGGCGGACTCTCAACCACTGCGCCACCAGGGAAGCCCAAGAATTGTTTTTAAGGGCAGGAAATCCAACAGCTTCCCCTGGATATGCTCTCTTCCAGGCTTTAGAGATTCTTTCTTATCTCTAACTTTCATGATGCAGCATAAATCTACTTCCTTGTTGGGTCTTCAGTGAACATGGAAAAAAGACCGCTTTCAATAGACTTGTAGTTACATTCCAGACTTACTATTTTATTGTCTGCAAAGAAAACAATTCCCTAGATTCTATGCTGTATAGTAGTTTTGTTTGTTTTAAAATGTCTAGCCTTTTAATATTTCTTGTAGTTATTCTCTCTGCAACTTTTCTGTCATCTACAGGGTGTGAGCTCCGCAAATCAACATAGTACCAAATGCAAGAAAACATCTCTCTAGTCCCTTCTATGTAATAGGTCTGTCCCCTAAATTTAATATCGATGATTCTAACATATTACCTTAATAAGAGAAGGGTATGGTGTTGCTTCTTTTTCTAATGATAAAATCTCAAAATTTGTAGGAATAAATTCATTCTTCGTTGGAAGTTTAAATTTCCCATTCAGATCAGCATTTTGCCATTTCTGGATGAACAGTGAAAACACACACACACACACACAAAAGCAATTAGAATCTGATTTAAGAGTTTAAAACAGTCACATTGCTTAATATCTAGGCAAATAATAAGAGAATAAATGTCACACAGCATTCTCTTCCATCATATATAAAAAGGCTACTCCCAAGATCTATCAATGACTTTTCATGAAACTTGAACTGGAGTCTCTGGAACTAATCAAGGTTTTACACTTAACTATCTCTCCTCTTTACACATGCCTAAAAGTACCAGCTGAGGTGAAGGAACAATCTGAGACTGTGGAACTGAGGCTAACTGGTCCATATGAAGATCATGTTTGCTCCAGCTCTTTAAAGAGTGGAGAATAATCTGCACAGAGATAAATACCCACAACTGCTAGACAATAGGTCATTTAAAAGAGTTAAACTTTCAGCTACACTATATTACTTGCATGTTGGCTTGAAAACTGGGTTAAAGGGGGCTTCTTTGACTTCAGCACTTCTAAAAGCCTGGTCTACTTCTCTCCCAGACGACCACATTCATTTTCAAGTGGACCAATATTTCAAGCATAAGGTTAAGGACAAAGTTGAGATTTAAATCTGGATTGTGGGACAGGATTGACACAACCTGCAGGTTGGATCTGTTCCATGGGCTACTTCCAAAAGCTAAGTGAGGCAGATCAGACCACGATCGATGAACTCTGATTTATAAGACTTTTCATTATTTAAAAAAAAAAGCAACCAACTGCCAATGATTCTGGGTTCAGTAATTTGGTCTCCAGCTGATGTGGCACAGCCTTGCAGCTCTTGTAGTTCTATTTTGGTCCCTGAATTTGTGTCTTTTGGCACTGGGATGGTGGGGATGTTGGCCATATTATTTATATGTAGCAACTTAAGTCCCCAGTATGGCTGAATCATAGGGACTGGTAAACACTTAGCAAGTAATTTCACTGCTGAGCTTCCAGATCAATTTGTTTAAATTCCCATTTGGAGCAGGTTTGTCACGGTCAGAATTTGGTGAACAGGGGTTTTCTCTTGTTTGAGGGTTAGTTCACACCCAGCACTAATTCATGGGAGATCAGTTTTCCTCACAGTTTAGTAAGATGGACATTTTCACATACTAAAGGGCTTCAGTCATCTCCTTATGTGCTGTAAATATGTCAGAAAAGTACCAGTAATAATTTTTCTTTCTTAAACTACTTTTTTCTGTATCGTCATTACCCTGGTACATTTAAGAAATATCCATTACCCAAGTTTAACTAGAATTTAGTCAGAGCAAGGCTTTCTGGTGTCTCCCCATGAATAAAGGACACAGTCTCAAAGCT
This sequence comes from Platanista minor, assembly GCA_004363435.1. Taxonomy (NCBI): domain Eukaryota; kingdom Metazoa; phylum Chordata; class Mammalia; order Artiodactyla; family Platanistidae; genus Platanista; species Platanista minor. The sequence goes on from RJWK010042845.1 coordinate 11,779, forward strand.
ACACAGCCAATGAGAACCAAAAAAAGAAAAAGTACTAGACAAGTAGGTAACAGTCACAAACAAAATCCTGACTCCTGATGAATGGGGTAACATACTATCTATACATACCTGTTTTGAAACAAATCATAATGACCCTATGTTGACAAAAAGAGCAACGATACGATATGAGGCATAAAATATAGCCCCTCCTAAAGTGAAGATGGTATGAATCCCAGAAATTGCTCCCCACCTGTGTTCACAGCAAGATCGTGAGCTCTCAGCCCTTGCATCTGTCTTTCAGGTTCTCTATTTCCATCTCTTCCTGCCTGTCTTGGTGCCTTTGCAACCCTGTGTACTTTGGACTTCATTGATCTTTGACCGCATGAGACTTAAGAGTCTGCTTTACAGCCCTGCTGGTCTGACAGACAGACGAGAAGGTGGCTACAGTATCATTTCTTCATGCAAAACCTAAGCTCCAGCTCTCCACCTCCCTGTTCACTCCTCTCGGGATGGTACAGACAGTGCTGGGCCATCACTCTCCACACTTTGGGCCATGAATTGGTTAATCTAGGGAACTCATATTCTTGTGTGTCCCTCACACATCAGCTTATTCACAGATGGGTTAACCCTACCTTGATGACTTCATCTGGTATAGCTTCTTGTTTGTACTGGGTTCCGTACCACTCTTCCGTGCAATCAGTTTTTCCTTCAAAAGATTTGGAAACTACTGCAACCCTAGAGATAGATGGAAAAAAACCCTATAAACTCATGTTGTATACATCAATTTATAGAATCTGACTCATGAAAATATAAATAATATCCAAGAATTTGTTGGGCCTCTACAACCCAATAAGTCCTATGAGGCCTAGCTGAAACAGCAATGTATGTATAGAAGTCTTTGATCATAGTCTCTGTTATCCTTTGGTTATAGCCCATCATTTTTGGTATGAAAAGCTGCCTGCAAGAAAGATTCTTATTATGAATGCTATTGACTAAAATCTTAAAAGAAGAGTAGCTAGGGAAAAAAGTGGAACCAGGTCAGTTGAAAAATAGTCCTTAAAAAAGCACAACAAAGTACTCCCTCCCAGGAACAGCTCAGGCCCCAGGGTTACAAGAATGGATAAGAAAATTTGTTGGCTCATTCAGAGATCCAAAAGAAATTAAAAACACACTTTCATTATAACTTGTTAAGTTTGTACTCTATTATTTTTTTTTTCCTGCTAGACCCCACCATCAACCGTATGTATTACATGTACATTGGCCTTTCTGATGCTAGAGGAGATAGGGACAAGACCAAGAAAACATCTCTATCTTTCTCTGCTGGGGTAGTAGAAAGAGCACAGAAGAGAAGTCAGAAGGAAAAAAAGTTCAGGGAGGGAAGGCAGAGGTAAAATAATGTCAAAACATCACAAGTAGAGGAGCAAAAGAAGCTCTGTACCAGTGGAGCCTCTGTCCCTGTGTGGATCATCATGGACAGTTCTGCCTCTGCTGCCTTTTAACTATCAAAGTTGGAATGATTTCACTCTGACTAGCAGGCTCAACCCCAGGCTGGGACCAATCCTACTTTGAATCTTGCAGATAGAGTACTAGGCCAATAGCTTGGAAGGCTTGCCATGCTGTCAGTCCTGTTATTGGTTTCACTTCTTTATGTTCCAATTCAAATAACTAGGTTCATGTCTGTTCCTACTTGTCCTCACCTGTCCTCCCAGAGGTTAGGTTCTAGTCTCTCTGAATGTCAGTCTCACAGCTGAAAGCCCACTGCTTGCAGTCAAAACTCCCCTCTACTGAACACCCATTAATTTTCAGAATCCTGATCTCTGTGTTCCAAACACCTGCCCATCATTGGACCTCCCCAATTTCAATGCCTGACTGTCTGAACCACCATCTATTCCTTAGTCATTCTAGACAAAATACTCTACCTGGCTAGCTAGACTTGACTTTCTCACTTGCTTCAGGGTAGATACCATAAGCAATCTGACTCAGCTATCTGTTAGAATGACTGACTAATCTTCCAGTTTAAGGTGTTCCTGATCTGGCCTAGCTGCCACTGACCACTGTCAGTTCTAGAAAACATGCTAAATAAGAATATGTTCTACAGAAACATACAGAAGAATCATAGGGTTTAACAGATGAAAGAGTTCTGTTGTTGTATCCAGAAGAAGTGATACATGTTGGCTATTTGAAAATCCTTTGAGGGTATGTGTAGTGTATACAGAACACACATGGCCACATGAAGGGTATGTGATGTTTCTTAAGGGCATTCATTCAATACATGACAGCTCCAGCTAAAAGTCAGTCATAGAAATTGCTTCTATTCCTGTTGATTTTTCAAAGAATGAATGGATTGATTCTCAGGGAGACCTCTGAAAAACATGTTAGGAAGTAAAATTCCGTGGTAGAGAGGTGGTCTTCCATCTTCTCTTCCATGAGATGCTTGATTTTGGAAGTTTATTACATAGATGGCTCTGGTTTCCCTGAATGACAGCCCATGAATCAGAATAATGAACAAGGGATTGATTACAACTTGTGAAGACTGGAGCATTCACTTGGCAGTGGACTTGCTCTCTGGAACAGGAAAACTTTAAACTCAGTTCTGAGAGAGAAACTGAAAAAACTCGGGAAAAGCTATCAAATGCTCTGGAGGATGACTATATGACACAGAAGGAAGCAGACCCTGGAGGCTGTCCAGTAATGCTCAGGTTAAAAAAGAAGGGAGATTTATTAGTTACAATCCTAAGGGATCTAGACAGTTAGATACCAAAGTAAAGTGTATGGGGTAACAGTTGACATGTTACCATAAGGAAGTAAATATGAACTAGATAAGTGTAGCTCCTCAAACTAGGGAAATACCGAATACTGGCCAAAAAGAGATACCTCTGCAGACCAAGAGTTACTGTACCATCAAGGAATTCAAAACTGAAATACAATGGAAGAGTATGTATTTTCAAATAAGTTATGAAGGGCAAATAACAGAAGAGATAGAGTAGACACATGTCAAATGTATACAGAAATCTATGAACCAGAGCGTGGAACCGCGAGAGCACCTGAATTAGGAGAAAAGAGTCATAATAACTGAGGTACACCACAGAGAACTGCAGTATATTTAACTGCAGACAATTGAGAAAAACTGGCAAAGACACTGCAGCATCTTAGACTACCTGCTGGAAACCTAATTATACTAAAAAATAGTCTCCATGAGACTTTTTCTTAAATATGTGTGTGTGTTGAGGGGTGAGGGGGGAATGCTACTCTTCAATTCCATCCACAAAGAATTGGCTACTGACATGGTCCTTAGAAATGTGAGAGGAAATGGCCTCTTATTTTCATACTGAAGCTTACAACAGTAAGAAAAGGAAACAGTGGGCTAGAATGAATGCTGACTGTTGACTTCCAGTCAGCCATTTAGAAGTGTTCAGTGGGAATGAATAGTTGTTGCTGCTGATGGAATCCATTCAGAAATAATCCTGACTACAGACATTAAAAGGCAATATGGTTCGCCAGGAGTGAATTCTCATGAGACCTTTGCAAATAATCCCCTACAGAGAAAAGAGGGAAGACAGCCAAGAATGAGAAGAGGCTTCAGAGGTAACCATGATAAATTAAAAAAGAATTAGTAGAAAGTGCACAGATCTGGCCATGAGAAACTTGGATTCTGGTCGATACCGTGACTCACTTTCTTTGAGATCTTGCCAAAATCACAGTTAAGATCTAAATTAAGCAAGTCTCTGGGCTTTGGTTTCATTACTTTTTAAATAGGGATTCAAACTAGATGAACTCTGTCCTTCTACTAGTATATTTCCACAGTATCATTATATCAAATCATTTTTTTTTTTTTTTTTTTGTGGTACACGGGCCTCTCACTGTTGTGGCCTCTCCCGCTGCGGAGCACAGGCTCCAGACGCATAGGCTCAGCGGCCATGGCTCACTGGCCTACCTGCTCTGCAGCATGTGGGATCTTCCCAGACTGGGGCACGAACCCGTGTCCCCTGCATCGGCAGGCGGACTCTCAACCACTGTGCCACCAGGGAAGCCCTCAAATCATATTTTTAAAAGATACACAACAAAGGAAGAAAGAAGGCACAAAAAAAATCTACTGATGACAGATTCTAAATCAAACTTAAAGAACAGTGACAGGAAGGCTAAAGTGCTAAGAAATTGAAGTTCATGAAATGTGCTAAAAATTTTTTTTAAAAAAGGGTTTCTTAAAGTAAGAAGGAATCAAGAAAGGTTAGGCTAAAAGTTTAGAGAATTCAATCAGCTTGAATTCCGGGCAAGATGTTTTAAAACGTAGTTCCCAACTCAACAGGGGGAAGATAGCAGAAGAGTAAGACGCGGAGATCACCTTCCTCACCACAGATACATCAGAAATACATCTACACGTGGAACAACTCCTACAGAACACCTACTGAATGCTGGCAGAAGACCTCAGACCTCCCAAAAGGCAAGAAATTCCCCACGTACCTGGGTAGGGCAAAAGAAAAAAGAATAAACAGAGACAAAAGAATAGGGATGGGACCTGCACCTCTGGGAGGGAGCTGTGAAGGAGGAAAGGTTCCCACACACTAGAAGCCCCTTCGAGGGGGGAGACTGCGGGTGGCAGAGGGGGTAAGCTTTGGAGCCGCGGAGGAGAGCACAGCAACAGGGTGCGGAGGGCAAAGCGGAGACATTCCCGCACAGAGGATCGGTGCCGCGGCTATCACCACGGACCCCAGAGGTGGGCATGGGACGCTAAGGCTGCTGCTGCTGCAAGCAAGAAGCCTGTGTGTGAGCAGAGGTCACTATCCACACCTCCCCTGCCAGGAGCCTGTGCAGCCCACCACTGCCAGGGTCCCATGAACCAGGGACAACTTCCCCGGGAGAACACACAGCGTGCCTCAGGCTGGTGCAGCGTCGCACTGGCCTCTGCCACCACAGGCTCGCTCTGCATCCGTACACCACCCCCCCTCCCCCCCCTCCCCGCCCGCCTTAGTGAGCCACACCCCCGAATCAGCGGCTCCTTTAATCCCGTCCTGTATGAGCAAAGAACAGATGCCCTCAGGCGACCTACACACAGAGGCGGGGCAAAATCCAAAGCTAAACCCTGGGAGCTGTGTGAACAAAGAAGAGAAAGGGAAACCTCTCCCACAAGCCTCAGGAGCAGCGGATTAAATCTCCACAATCAACTTGATGTATCCTGCATGTGTGGAATACATGAACAGACAACAAATCATCCCAAATTGAGGAGGTGGACTTTGAGAGAAAGATATATTATTTTTTCCCCTTTTCCTCTTTTTGTGAGTGTGTATGTGTATTCTTCTGTGTGAGATTTTGTCTGTATAGCTTTGTTTTCACCATTTGTCTTAGGGTTCTGTCCGTCCTTTTGTTTGTTTGTTTTTTACTTAAAAAAAATTTTTTTAATAATTATTTTTTATTTTAATAACTAGTTTATTTTACCTTACTTTATTTTATTTTATCCTCTTTCTTTCTTTCTACTTTTTCTCCCTTTTATTCTGAGCCGTGTGGATGAAAGGCTCTTGGTGCTGCAACCAGGAGTCAGTGCTGTGCCTCTGAGGTGGGAGAGGCAACTTCAGGACACTGGTCCACAAGAGACCTCCCAGCTCCATGTAATATCAAACGGCGAAAATCTCCCAGAGAGCTCCATCTCAACGCCAAGACCCAGCTTCACTCAACAACCAGCAAGCTACAGTGCTGGACACCCTATGCCAAACAACTAGCAAGACAGGAACACAACCCCACCCATTAGCAGAGAGGCTGCCTAAAATCTTAATAAGGCCACAGACACCCCAAAACACACCACCAGACATGGACCTGCCCACCAGAACGACAAGATCCAGCCTCATCCACCAGAACACAGGCACTAGTCCCCTCCACCAGGAAGCCTACAAAACCCAGTGAACCAACTTTAGCCACTGCGGACAGACACCAAAAACAACGGGAACTACGAACCTGCAGCCTGCGAAAAGGAGACCCCAAACACAGTAAGATAAGCAAAATGAGAAGACAGAAAAACACACAGCAGATGAAGGAGCAAGATAAAAACCCACCAGACCTAACAAATGAAGAGGAAATAGGCAGTCTACCTGAAAAAGAATTCAGAATAATGATAGTAAAGATGATCCAAAATCTTGGAAAAAGAATAGAGAAAATGAAAGAAACATTTAACAAGGACCTAAAGAACTAAAGAGGAAACAAGCAACGATGAACAACACAATAAATGAAATTAAAAATACTCTAGAAGGGATCAAGAGCAGAATAACTGAGGCAGAAGAATGGATAAGTGACCTGGAAGATAAAATAGTGCAAATAACTACTACTGCAGAGCAGAATAAAGAAAAAAGAATGAAAAGAACTGAGGACAGTCTCAGAGACCTCTGGGACAACATTAAATGCACCAACATTCTAATTATAGGGGTCCCAGAAGAAGAAGAGAAAAAGAAAAGGACTGAGAAAACATTTGAAGAGATTATAGTTGAAAACTTCCCTAATACGGGAAACGAAATAGCTAATCAAGTCCAGGAAGCACAGAGAGTCCCATACAGGATAACTCCAAGGAGAAACATGCCAAGACACATATTAATCAAACTATCAAAAATTAAATACAAAGAAAACATATTAAAAGCAGCAAGGGAGGGGCTTCCCTGGTGGTGCAGTGGTTGAGAGTCTGCCTGCCGACGCAGGGGACACGGGTTCGTGCCCCGGTCCGGGAAGATCCCACATGCTGTGGAGCAGCTGGGCCCGTGAGCCATGGCCGCTGAGCCTGTGCATCCGGAGACTGTGTTCCACAACGGGAGAGGCCACAGCAGTGAGAGGCCCGCGTATTGCAAAAACAAAACAAAAAAACAAACAAACAAAAAAGCAGCAAGGGAAAAACAACAAATAACACACAAGGGAATCCCCGTAAGGTTAACAGCTGATCTTTCAGCAGCAACTCTGCAAGCCAGAAGGGACTGGCAGGACATATTTAAAGTGATGAAGGAGAAAAACCTACAACTAAGATTACTCTACCCAGCAAGAATCACATTCAGATTTGATGGAGAAATTTAAATCTTTACAGACAAGCAAAAGCTGAGAGAGTTCAGCACCACCAAACCAGCTTTACAACAAATGCTAAAGGAACTTCTCTAGGCAAGAAACACAAGAGAAGGAAAAGACCTACAATAACAAACCCAAAACAATTAAGAAAATGGGAATAGGAACATACATATCGATAATCACCTTAAATGTAAATGGATTAAATGCTCCCAC
>RJWK010042846.1:0-19004 GCA_004363435.1 Platanista minor
GAATTAGGTTTTTAGTTTTATTCTACATATTAGCTAACCTGACAGTGAATACTAAGTTAATTACTTTGCTTATTTACTCAACAAATGAATGCCTACTTTGTGCCATATCTTGGTTGGGCTCTGGACCATAAGTACCAATGGAATAGACTAATGGGTTCACTGATTTTTTAAATCTTACCCATACAAGGGTAATGGGTTTGCTGCCTTCCTCCCAACCAATCATATATCTTGAATACGCCAAATTTCATTACTTCTATATTCCTTGCGTAGTAAGGCAACTCTACACTGTTGATACAGATTAGTTCAAACTTGCTCACTTTATAAGATTACTGTCCAGCTCTAAAAGGTAGATACAGGTTAGGTTTAACCTGTTTACACACACATGCCTCACTATTCATGCTGGGGTATTTTGAATACTGTATAACAATATTAATCAAATGCTTACATAAATATGTAACTGAATTAATGCTATGAATGAAATATTTAAGGAGTTAAGAGTAATTATTGCCTTGTTTCTTAGGTCAAAGAAGTTCTTTCCAAGGAAACAGGCAGGAAAGTATTTCAGGAAGGCAGCAACATGTGCAAAGATCCAGAGATAGGAGGATGATTGCTCACTGAAGGAAGACACCCAGTGTGGGTGGAGTTTGTGAGCAAGGAGACATGGCAGGGCAGAATCTTGCAGGACCTTAAAGAGTGTCATGGCATGGTTCCCCAACACTTATTTCCAAAACCTTTACTGTGAATACTCAATTATTAATATCCACTTGTTAACTGCATATTGTTCACTTGGATAAAAAATTATATCCTACTTCCTTTACAGATAGATGTGGCTGTGTGATAAACCTGTGGACAACACAAGGTAAGCTGATGGGCTCTGACAGGAGAGAGTGAATTTTTCTTCATCACGTCCTCCTTCCAGTTACCTAGAAGGTAGATATTATGACTGGAGATTAGGCGGCCAACTTGATCATGAGTGAAAGCTGAGTATTGCAAATGCCAGAACAAGATAGAAGGTGTGTCTTGGATGCTATGTTAAATCAAAACAGCCCTAATCTGCCCACCTTTTATTTTTCTTACATGATAGGGAAGAAATTTCTATCCTGTTAATCCACTGTTATTTGACATTTTCTGTCCTTCATGGTCAAACACAATCTTAATTAGTATATTGTTAAGGATGTGTGAGTCTCTCCTACAAGCACAGGGAAGATCATAAAAGGTTATGACATAATTGCCTTCTGCTTTAAAAGTTCACTTTGGCTGTTGTATGAAGAATTTAAGTGGGAAAATTTGGGGATATAAGGAGACGGAGTGGTAAACCATTACAATAATTTAGGTTAAAGACGTTGGTGAATTTAGACTAAGACAGCGTCAGACAAAAAGAAAAAAATGAATTTGAGATATATTTAGGATAGAGAATCAAGAGGACTTGGTGACTGATCGCTGTAGGGAGTGAAGGAAAGGGAGGTGTTAAGAATGACTCCAGTCTTTCTAAGATGAGCAATGGGTGGGTTGAGGTGTTATTTCCTGAAACGGCAAACACTGGAGGAAGAATACTCTTAAGGGAAAGATCAGGAGTTTAATTTTGGACTGAGAAAATCTGAAATGGCTGAGGCTATGGTAAGTTTGCAATTGGAAATGAAGAAATGGAGATCAGAAGAGAGGTTTAGGTTGGATTCAAAATATTCTGTTATGGAATATGGTTGATGAAAACTTAAGTTGGAGGGATTTTGGCTATTGCTTTTCTTTCTCTAATCTAGTGTTATGCTTTGTTAACTGAAGATTAGGATCCCTTGTTGGTTCACAAAATCAACTTTTTTTTACCTCATTGGCTTTACTTTTAAAATGAGATATGTTTTAAATCGTGATGCACCACTGAGAGTATAATTCAAATAAAACTTGTGTTCCCATTTTTATTTATTTTATTATTATTATTATTTATTATTATTTTTTTTTGCGGTACGCGGGCCTCTCACTGTTGTGGCCTCTCCCGTTGTGGAGCACAGGCTCTGGATGCGCAGGCTGAGCGGCCATGGCTCACGGGCCCAGCCACTCCGCGGCATGTGGGATCTTCCCGGATCGGGGCACGAACCCGCGTCCCCTGCATCAGCAGGCAGACTCTCAACCACTGCGCCACCAGGGAAGCCCGTGTTCCCATTTTTATGAATGCATATGTAAACATGTATACATATATATGTATGTACACTTACATTAGTGTAGGTGGATAGATAGACATGTGGGTAGATAGACAAACGTAATCTTTTCGAGAAGACATTTTTGTCTGTGTTGCCCACTGGTGTATATCCATTGCCTAGAGTGGTATATGGTGGGCACTTAGTAAACATTAATTGAATGAACAAATATGTGGACATGTATGTAAGTGTACATTCACTGGGTTGTGATGTAAATTTTATCTTTCAGATTTAAAGAAAATTTGCAGGAAAATCCAAAGTTAACACTTTGCTGCATTAGCTTTCTCCCCTCACCCCACTTGCTCTCTCTCTCTCTGTATAATATTTTTTTCTGAACCATATTCAAAAATTACAACTATGGGCTTCCCTGGGGGCGCAGTGGTTGAGAGTCCGCCTGCTGACGCAGGGGACGCGGGTTCGTGCCCCGGTCCGGGAAGATCCCACATACCGTGGAGCGGCTGGGCCCGTGAGCCATGGCCACTGAGCCTGCGCGTCCGGAGCCTGTGCTCTGCAACGGGAGAGGCCACAACAGTGAGAGGCCCGCATACCGCAAAAAAAAAAAAAAAAAAAAAAAGAAGAAACAATTATCACACGCTTACTATTGTGCCCAGAATTTTCTGTGTCCAGTGCTGTTGTTAAGCTGTGGAGGTACATGGCAACACACAGCAACTAATGAGTCCCATCAGGACTCATGGCCATCAGTCATGGAAACCTTCTGCTGCTATCCGAGGATACTGGGGAAAAAACAGGCCTGGAAAATGGGGCACTCCAGTGGGCTAGGCAACAGTAACACAGTCAAGGTCCTGTAGCGGGAACACTGAACATGCCCCTTTATTGCAGCCAACCTGTGTGCTCTGTCATTCACTGAGATTCAAGATGCCAGAAAGGGGACACCTTCTTGGCCAAGCTTAAGTTGTATGCCTACCCTTGGAGTGGCACTTAGGTAGGTTGAGCAGCATCGGGGCTTCTCAATCTCTTTTATTTATTTAAAATTTGAATCTCTTCTGTGATTTAAGGCTCCCACCCCCCTCAGAACTGGTGGAGAGGACAGCAGTACCCTAGAGCTAATTGGATATCACTATAGTCTTGTGTGTGTCCGTGTGGCCAGGTGCTGGGACTCCGGGTTGCCTCCCAGGTAAGGGGCTCACTCCTGAACACCGGGCTACATCTCTCGACTAACTCAGAAGCTTTGCCTCCCCACTGTCCCAAAGCCCTACTTCCCTCCCACTTCCACCCATGTAATAATAGTCCTGGCAAGATTGCAGCCCCCGTGCAATCTCTCTGGGGACACCTCTTGGTCTGCAGGCACCATGCCTCCTGGCAACTGGAACACTTGCAGGAAAAGCGCCACACTACCCGGCAATGCCACGCCGTGCCATCCCTCCTCAGTTCTGTTATTTTCTCCCATTCTAGTCACTAGAGGCAGAGCAGAAAGCTGGCTGGCTAAGTAGGTAGGCTTGGGAAGTGGGGAGGCTGCAGAGTTGAAGGGTGCCTTGGGGAGCCTTTCCTTCCCTCCCAAGTGGACGGTGATTGGAAGAAACAACGCTCCTTCCCAAGCACTGCACTTTCCAAACAGTGCTCTTCTCCTCTCCCAATCCTCCCCTTCCATCAGGGAGGATGGGGTGGGGGAAGAGGAGGGGGGAATGGGAATGGTTCTCTGAACTGGTGCCCCCCAATAAGCTCTGAAAGGTAGAGGCTGACCCCAAACACCAGAGGTCCAGACTGGGGCAAGGGGCACAGTTTGCCCTGTTGTCAGTGATGGTTAGAATTTAGATTTGAGGGAGGGACATGGGGAAAGTAAAAAGGAGACCAACTCTCAGGTGGTTTCATTATTATTTTTAGACTCTCTGCAGACAGTGCACTTCCTTAGATCCTGCAGCACGGACTGGACTGCTCCCACCTCCCCACCTTTGAGGCACTACTGGATGGTTATCTGACCTTCAAATGAGGACTACTGAATTTTAATAAGTTTCCAAGACCTCAAGAAAAATCCACCTTGAAATCCTGTATTAAATATTCCTTGAGTGGAAGGGAGGGAATTATTGATAGATGATGAGCAATCAGGGTAAAAAAGAACAAATTTCCACTACAATGAATTTATAATTATTAGAGAAAGATATTTGTGTGTGTGTGTGTGTGTGTGTGTGTACAAATACTTTTCACATATACTTACAATCCCCACAGATACGCACACTGGAGACCAAGGCTGCGTACTTTTCACATCCACTTACAATCCCCACATATATGCACACTGGAGACCAAGGCTGCTCACACAGACAGGTGAAGAAGACGAGCCCTTACTATAGGGTGACTATTTGAAGGATGTCCGATTGCTCCCCACTGCCAGTTTTCCTAGGGCGTGAACATCTAACTTTAGAGAGTCATTCCTTTGCTAGCGTCAATTTCAGGCCATTTTTTTCTTCGGTTGCCTCTTCAGAAAGCCCAGCTAAAATATCCTCTCCTTCTCTGAATTTCCAAATGTTTGGTCTAAATGATGACTTCTTACTTTCCATCTGCTTGAGGGCAGGAATCTCACTAAGTCATCCCACAGCACCAAATACAGTGCCTGGCATATCACTAAAGGGACAGCATCAAAATGGTAACATCAGAACATCTTACACCTGTTCCTGCTTCATTAGATACCTCAGGCTAGTCATTAATTTCTCTCATCTCAGTTCTCCCCTCTATAAATTACCAAGGTTGGGTTAAGCATCCTCTATGTTCCTTTCTCCCATGATTCTCCTCCCTGCTATATGGGGCTGGGAAGGAGTTGAGGGGGACCTTTGTTATTTACTTGCCATCACATCCTATCTCTATAAGCATCACTTTGATATTATCCCTCCACTCCTTAATATGCTATAATGATTCCCTATTACCTATAAGATCAAGTCAAGCTCCTTCAGCTAACCCTATAATGATTCCCTATTACCTGTAGGATCAAGTCAAGCTCCTTCAGCTAATATCAGAGAACCGCCCTAATCTATATAGCTTGCCTAATTTTTCAGCCTATTTCTCATCAGTTGCCTATTTTAAACTTCCCTTTGTAGCCAAAATTGGTCTATTTTTTTTTTAATCCCCCAAAGAGTCCTTTAAATTTTTTGACTTTGCACTTTTACTGAAATCATCTGTCCACATAGGATTCCCAAATCCTCCTGTTTCACCTTAAATCCTCCCATTCTTCAAAGCCAAGCTCAAATACAACTTCTCCCAACACGTTTTCTATAGCAGAAGTGATGGCTCTTCCTTTGAATTCTTATTGAACCTCTCATTTATACCAACCCTATAGTTCTTTCATAATAACTTTTATTTTAAATATTTGTGTACTTACATTACTGATATCTCCAAAGTTGCATGCTCTTTGAGGATGGGAATCGTTACCTAGAAATCTTTATATCTTATAGAACCCTGTCGTAGTGACTTGCAGCAAAATGGTGGAAGAGAACCAGCATTTATTCATGTCACTATTGTACCAAGAACTTATCTCATTCACTGCTTATAACAATCCTATGGTGGTACATATAGGTACTCTCATTTACAGGTGTGAAAAGTAAAAGAGAGCAATGAACTCACTGATTATTAATACCTAAGTGGTTAGGATTCGTGACCAATGCGTCTGACTCTAAAGTTTGTGATTTTCCCACTAAAAAGCATCTGATTTATATAGTACTTACTCAATGAATATTGAAGGACATATGGTAAATGACCATGGCAGAGACAGTCAGTTCTCACCAAATATCCATGCACTCTTCTGCATTTTTAGCCCCCCTCTTGCAGTGAGTTTGGGGCCACGTGACTGGGTTCTGGCCATAGGGATCTTGCCTCGCTCTCTTTCCCTCCCAAGGGGAAGAAGGGTGTGTTTCAGATGTGGCTACATCAGAATCAAGGTGATGTGACAGGAAATAAACCTTCATTGGTTAAGTTACTGAGATTTTAAGATTTGTCTGTTGTCGGTTACTCTGCATAATAAAGTGACAGAGCTGATGATCACCGTTAAGAGGATGATATGCAATTCCAAGAGGAATTATTTAGGTGTGCATTTTACTTGTTCCTTGTAATGTTACTGCTATTCTTGGAAGGATCAGTCAAGGCCACTGCTGTTCTCAGAGTAGATCCGCATGAATCCTTAATCCTTGAGTTTGTGTACTGACAACCGTGACTTCAAGACACACGAATAAAGGCTTTCATATATGCATTTACCATTACTGTCCTGGTAAATGAGCATGGCTCTTGAGCTGTACTCCATTTTTGATATTTATTTAGTGGGGTGAGTTTTTCTTCCTTTGACCCTGGATACAAACTTAGGCAGGGCATGACCTTTCTGGTTACTTTTACAAAATAGAAATTCCTACAGTCATTTGCAGTCCCAGAAAAGAGTCTCGCTTTAGTAATAACGTACCATTCATCTAATAATCAACACTCCAAACGTGACTTAAATGTGACATTTCTCCTTGTCCACCAGCTCAGGTCTGCTGCACCCGGGGACTCATCACCGGAAGGGTGCTGGTCCGCCTCGTTCTGCCATTCCTTACTGCTGGACCCTCCAGGGTTAGAGCCCAGGAGGGGGGCCGAGGCAAGGCAGAGCTGTAGACGATTGTCACGTGACGGCCAAGGCAGCGAGCGGGTGCAGTGCTCCCTCATCCTTTACATGCCTCGGACAGACTCCGTCTACACTGCCACTAATCCCAGCAGCCGTGTCTCCGTTCCCGCACAGAATCTGAGACCCTTCCTCAGCCTCTGGAGTCTGGACGTTCACCTCTGATCTCATTCTGCTGAGCTGGAACCTTTAACTGGACTGGAGTTGACCCCAAATTGGTTTTCTCTCTCACATGGCCTATACCCAGTCCATGGGAAGCACTCACCTATCGTCGCCCCTGCAGAGCTGGAAGAATAGACCTTTCCCAACTAGCAACCATCTCTCCTTCACTTAGCGCTTCAGGCCAACCAGTCTCCCACCTTCTAGATTTTTCTGGCTGGAATTAGATACTGGCCCAACAAACCCCCATACTTCCTGGGTACATAAAGCTCTAGGTAGTGTCCTTAAAACCCCCATATGTGTGGAAACAAAGGGGAAAGCTCCTCTACAATATTCCAGCAGCGCTCTCAAAAATCTCCTCCCCACATCTCTTTATTTACCTCCAGAACAACCTGACCCTTTATGTAACGCGAGTAAGATGTGTTATGCGTTGTATAACTGTTATCTGGCCATCTCCTTTGGACAGGCTCTCCCCTCCCTTGCGAATCTCCTATCTCTGCCTCAAATAACACTTCCATTTTAATGTTCAAGTCAATACACAGATTGCTGCTGAGGTGAAATCCAGGAAGTGGCGTCTGAGGAATGAGGGTTAATTTTTACTTTTGTACAGTTAGATTTATTAACAAGCTTCATGGTTTCTGCAGTAATAATCATTTAATAAAAATTACCCTTAGGAAAAATATGTAATTGTTACATCTATAATCCCTGTCAGGAATGTTTACTTTCATTAATTTACTGCCAAAATAATTAAATTTAAGTCGTTTTAAGGCTAACTTTCCTACAAGAAGCTGTCAAGAAATAAGAGGCATTGAAAAAACACAATGAGCAACAGCTCCCATAAAATCATGATTCACTGCAATTTTTCTGTCACCAGGATGAGGAGGAAGCGGCTGACCACTGACTTGGGGATCCCAACATAATCAGACAGCCTACTTCACGTATGCAGCAATTTAAATAAAATCTCTCGTTTTCATCAGAGGGAGATTTCTCATGTCACTATTATTTGCAATAAAATCTCTATATCAAAAATGTCAAAATCAATATATTTTTACAACGTAACATAGTATTTTTGCAGTATAATTCCTGAACGGCAAAAAGGTCATGCTGGGCTTCCCTGGTGGCGCAGTGTTTGAGAGTCCGCCTGCCGATGCAGGGGACACGGGTTCGTGCCCCGGTCCGGGAAGATCCCACATGCTGCAGAGTGGCTGGGCCTGTAAGCCATGGCCACTGAGCCTGCGCGTCCGGAGCCTGTGCTCCGCAACGGGAGAGGCCACAACGGTGAGAGGCCCGCGTACAGCAAAAAAAAAAAAAAAAAAAAAAAAAAAGTCATGCTAACTTAGCCCCCCATAACCAGCCCCTGTCCCTAGATGACTGGCATACAGTAGGTGCTCAACACATATTCACTACAGAGTTTTCCAAAGAGGAGACTGGCACCATCTCTGTCACATGTCCCCAAATTGGCCCTGGTGAGATCCATCACAGAAACATCTGGATTTCTGCTCTGTCTGCTCCATGGGTCCATCAGCAGAGAGCTTTCCCCAGCCTGGATTCACAGGGAACAATCCTACTAAAGACAAGTAGTCATCACCACTTTTAATTCTTTAACTTTGAAAAGGGAAGTTACTTCCTGTCCTCTTTTTATATAAATGGGAGAAGAAATGCGTAGACTCAGACACATTTTTCATCGTATTTGAGAACAAGAAAAAAAACCTCCCCAAATTAGAATCCTAAGAACTGATTCACTGAGTATGGTGAGCCTCGGTGACTTCATAGAGCAGTTATAGGATCCCAGGGACAAGGAAACACAGCCCTAGCTGCCTCCTACAAAATTCTAACAACCCAGGTGCTATGTTACTACACACCCCCTGCTCTAGTTCTAACACCCATCTTGGGTGGGCTGGTAAATGTCTATTAAAACCACAGGGCTGTGAGTGAAGATGTGTGCCTTCTGCTCCTTGTGGCTTCCGACCCACCCAAGCAACGGTGACACCGGCAGACAGTGGTGGAAGGGATGGTTGTTAAAACTGAAGCAACTCCCAGACACACGCAGTAACAACTCCCAGCTCTGGAGAAAAATGCCTGACAGGCTTCTAGATAGAGCTGAGTTCCAGCAACCACGGCAGAGTCTGGGAGGAGGAGGGAGGCTGTGAAAGAGGAGTCTCCAAGCATGGGGTGCATCTGTGTCAGGACAGATGCCCACATGTTTAAGAAGCCAAGTGCTTGGAGAGATAAGTGTGGGCAGGGGGAAACTGTACCTTAGGAGAATGTTCTCTTTAACTGTAAGTGTAGATGCCCACGGAGAGTAAATCCTCCGTATGCTGGGTCACCCCTGAGGATCAAACAGGGAAACAGCTCCTCAGTGGTATTTGGAATAATCTAGACTTTCAGGTAACTGGGTGCTGTCTTAGGTCAAGATCCCAGAAACAGACCCCAAGATGAAGTTTCATAAGGTTTATTAGGAAGTGTCTTTAGGACACCCAGTAGAGGCACAGGGAAGTGGAAAAAAGGAAAGTGAGAAAGACATCCTACAGAGGATAAATTGGCTCAGTCCAGTCCTGCAGGGGGAGCTGTAGAGACAATGCAACCACACCTCAGAGTGCAAGGGCAAGAGAGCTGGGGTATTGATACTGCTGCATCCATCAGTCACCCGTCCAGGCTGCCCTGAGGGTTGAGGGAGGGGTGTAAGTTCCCAGGCTCTTCCAGCTTTCAGAGTGTGCAGGTGAAGCACACTTAAATGTGTCCTCACACCCAAGTTGGATGTCACAAGTGAAAGCATATGGGGGCCACTGTGCAAGAAAATGGCAAGGGAACCAAAGGGGTACGTATGGAGCAGCAGCATCTTCTGCTACAGAGGGGCCATTGCCTGCAGAATCTGCCTAGTGGCTGCTGTGGAAGGAGGTCTGCCCTCTTCACAAAAACATAGGCCATCTGTGCTCCTATTTCTAACAGAGAGCCCCTGGGCTACTCATCAGAGCCAGCTTTGATGTAACCGCCCTGCTCCTGCAGGCTTACAGAAATTTCCCTAGACCAGCCTTTCTCTCCTGTCCTTCCTCAGTATTTTTTATCCCTCCAGTTAGTGTCCCCTCTTACCAACCCCTGTCCTCCTCTCTATTTCCTCCCTCCTTCCCTTTCCATTTTTCTCCTCCTCTCTTTCTTCCCCTCCTGCTGTCTCAAAAATTCCAATACCATTTCCTCATCTTGGGCTGCTGTTAAATCTATATAAAGACAATGGTTCAGATACCAAAAACTAGTTGATACAAAAAAGACAATCAAAACAAGTTTGGAAAATTTTTTCAGCTAAATCAAACTTAATCAAGGGGGGAAAACATCCCTGGGTAACTGATAGAGTAATATTTGATTCCAAAATGTCATTTAAACCCCTTAAGCTTTAAAAGGTGGTTGTTTCACTACAGCTATAACATTCATTTGAAAAAAAGTGCTTTGTGGTCTACTTCTATTTCTAGAGTTCTTTGTTTATTTAGCAGTGGCTTTCTGCTTCAGTTAGAGGTATTGCCATGTGAAAACGTTTGATGAGCCTGTCTTCCTAATCAGCATAAAAACCTGACAGTGTCAAACATACTTTGAAAGGCTAATGGGCACTAGATGAAGATCAGAGATATTTCCCCCCATGTGCACTCATATACACTTGAGAAGAGATAGTGATAACTATAACTATTTTCTGTTCTCATTAATATCTGTCCCTAGTTTAAATGTCCCTAATAAAAATGCAGTAGGAAGAGGGAGTGTATTTGGAAGCCCTTATCTTTTTGGTCATTAATAGTTATCAATAGTAATACTTTTTATTTATTATACAATTTTTAAAGGTTACTTTCCATTTACAGTTACTACAAAATATTGGCTCTGTTCCCCATGTTGTACTGTACATCCTTGAGCCCATCCTACACCCAATAATTTGTACCTCTCACCCCTCACCCCTATATTGCCCCCCCCACACACACTGGTAACCACTAGTTTGCTCTCTATATATGTAAGCCTGCTTCTTTCTTTCTATGTTTACTAGTTTGTGGTGTTGTTTAGATTTCACATATCAGTGACATCATACAGTACTTGTCTTTCTCTGCCTGACTTATTTCACTTAACGTCGTGTCCTCCAAGTCCATTCATGTAGCTGCAAATGGCAAAATTTCATTCTTTTTATGGCTGAGTAATATTCCATTGTATATATGTGCCGCATCTTCTTTATCCATTCATCTGTCGATGGACATTTAGCTTGCTTCCATATCTTGGCTATTGTAAATAGAGCTGCAGTGAACATTGGGGTGCATGTATCTTTTCAAATTAGTGTTTTGGGGCTTTGGGGGAGTGGAATTGCTGGGGCATATGGTAGTTTTATTTTTAATTTTTTGAGAAATCTCCATACTGTTTTCCACAGGGAGTGCACCAATTTACATTCCCACCAACAGTGTATGAGGGTTCCCTCTTCTCCACATCCTGGCCAACATTTGTTATTTGTGTTCTTTTTGGTGATAGGGCAGCCCTTATCTTAATCGTTACAGAGGAGTCAGTAGCAGCTCGTCCATATTAGAACCCAAAGAACTGATTTACGAAACAATGAGGCTCAGGTATGGAGACATTAACCAAAAAATCGGGACTCTGCTGTGTCTCTAAAGATACTAAGAGGTATTGCCATGTGAAAACAAAATAACTAATACCTTATATTTATACTTTTAACAAAATTACTGGGTTGGCCAAAAAATTGTAAGATCTTCCAAAAAAATCCAAATGATCTTTGTGGCCAAACCAATGGCTTTGGGAATCAATGGGTAAAAAGAAACATAGCTCTTGGCTTTACTTATTTTTTTCACCATGCTCTAAACTTTCAGTTTGGACATATCCAAAGAAGATCTTTTTATCCTAACTATAAAAAGGACCATTAAGAAGAAATAATCAGTATTACATATCTACTCTTGAGAGATGCAAAATAAATAAGACATGAATCTTGGCCTCAGAATGCTTACACTAAGGAAATCAAACATACACTCAAGACATAATTTGAGAGTAATGAAAATCTACAAGTGAAAAATGATATTGGCAATAATCCAGAGCAGGAAAACAAGACAAATCCATCACAAATTATTAAGAAGCAGGAAACCTTGGCTGATAATGAGACATAGTCACAGGTTTAAATAGTGTTTCTTAAGTGCCAACCCTGCATTTATTTAAGCTGGAAAGTAGGACTGGAATAGTTTCATATTCTTTACCTGAATTTACTACTTTTCTATGATTGTCCGAAAACCATTTTCAACCCTATGGTAACAGGAGCCCCTGAACATAGAACACTGGGGAATTTAAATGGCTTCTTATTGCTAGTTCACACAGATAACTTTTTAAAATTCACTCTGACCTTCTCTGTTTTTATTTTTAACTTTTGTGATGTGAACCATTTTTTTTTAAGTCTTTACTGAACTTGTTACAATACTGCTTCTGTTTTATGTTTTGATTTTTGGGCCCCAAGGCATGTGGGAGCTTAGCTCCCCGACCGGGGATTGAACTTGCACCCTCTGCATTGGAAGGTGAAGTCTTAACCACTGGACCACCAGGGAAGTCCCTCATTCTGACTTTCATTGTACAAATTCTATGTAGTGAGAAATGGTGCAAGGGTGAGTAAAGGCAAATACACCAGGATGTGTGAACAAGCCTTACTGGGTAAGGTGGATGCCCAGGTGAGTAAGAAGGGGCAGTAGCTCCCGTTCTCTCTCCATCCCAGGAAGAGCTGAGCTAGGGTGCAGTGATGCTGCCCACATTCCACAGCTGGGCTCTGGGGAAGGGCCACTGCCCTCCTACCTGCTTATAGGGAGGGAGAACCAAAAACAGCCTTGGGTATGAGGGATAATCAGGCAGGACATTGGCACCAAGCCATCTGCCTAAAAGTTCCAGCTGGATATGCTGAGCACATCAGCTGATGCACTTGGAGACATTGTGAGATGCTGGATTCAGGCTGCTGCTTAAGTAGGGAGAGGGCACCATCCTATGAGAATCTGAGTTTGGGCACAGGTCTGCCGTTGGAGAATGGGGAGCCCTTGATCCTGGTAAGCCCATTGCCATGAAATTGAGTTTCCAGACATTCACTGGACAATCCTCCTTGCTTTGTATGTTTATTTAAAAGAAATAATTAGGAGATACTTCATAGCAGCATAACTGAGGGCAGGAAAACATACTGTTCGTTTTTTAACTCCCAACAGCCAGCCCATTGCTGAGCATGACATATGCATTCTAACAAACCTTTCCGGAATGTTAAACAGACCCAGCATGAGGGGCACTCTGGAGCATTTTGCTTCCTCTGCCACATCTGATGGGCCAGTATCACAACAGAGACACAGCTGTTTCTAATGCAACCACATGTGACCCCACACCAGACGGGGTGTTCTCTGTTGGTCTTTGTATTAGACAATTCAGCCACTGAACTCAACATTACTGGCCTTTTGTCACATCTCTTTGCATTTTTCCCTTGGGGAAAGACTGCTGCTGTTGTGCTGGGCATTGTATATTGAAGTAATAATGATAGGAACAGCATTAGATACATACCGCATATTCACTGTACTGCAAGTACTATGCTGAATGCACCATCTATGTTATCTTACTCGACTCTTTCAAGAAACCAATAGGTTGGTTATTATCATATCATATTTTACTCTAAAGAAAATGGAATGGAAAAGTAGGGATTCTGACCTATACTTGTTATAACTCTGCTATTTATTGTTGACTTTATTGGATAGAGAAGGCATTGGAGACCAAAGTTAGCCACAAGCATTTAAGCCATAAGTGTCGCTGACCCTTACCTTTTACATCTCCAAAACCAAAGCTCAATGAGGGTAGAGATTTTGTCTGCTTTGCTTCCCAATCCAACCTCAGAGATGAGATCAGGGCTTGGCATGAAGTAGATACTCAATAAAATCATGCAATAAATGAGCCCTGCAAAAGCTACCTCTTCCAGGATGACAGAGGTATGTATGTACCCAACCCATGGTGCAATGGTTGGTAGGAGACAAAAATGCTTTTAGGTCCCCCCTAGCTCCAGGCCTCGTGAGCTCTGCTTCCCAATACCTGCTTTCTCTGTATCTTTCAGATGAGCCCAAAAAGGCAAACATCAGCTCTGACAATATATTATGGTCAACCTATAATAGTATTGCATCTCTCATCCATTAATAATGATTTGACATCACCTGTGAACCTAACAGGTCAGCCAGTCTTCAGATGGTTCAGCCATTCCTGTAGGTGCTTCATGTAGGTACCTGGAGTCAAAAGAGACTGTGCAGTAGTGGGATATTCAGCCCATTCAACAGAAATTACTTTTAACTTGTTCCCACCATCAGCCTGTCCTACACATAACACTCTGAAAATGATGTCAAAGGAACAGAAGTTCCTCAAGCCCTGCAAATGATCTCGAAGTACCAAAAGACCCACTGGGAACTGAGGAGAAATAAAGAAGGGGTTTCTCTATTTTTCACTTCTACTCTCATTGAACAGAAAAGCTGCTGCTTCTCTTGGGGGGACTGGAACAAATCTCACTGCACACCCAAGAGAGCTCCAGCTGATGAATATTTAGCACACAGGTCAGCTGTAAACAGCTGTAACTCCCTGGGGAATCACTCACTGCAGACACCCAAGCAACCTCGTCATCGAGGTCCTGCCCTTGGGTCTCGGGGCTTGTCTCCCTCACCTTCGAACACTATGCTGTTTGCTCACAGCCTCCTTAATATTAAGACTCTTTTACTGGGGAGACCTTCAAGGTGGCGGAAGAGTAAAAGGCGGAGATCACCTTCCTCCCCACAGATACACCAGAAATACATCTACACGTGGAACAAGTCCTGCAGAAAACCCACTGAACGCTGGCAGAAGACCTCAGACCTCCCAAAGGCAAGAAACCCCCCACGTACCTGGGTAGGGCAAACGCAAAAAGAAGAAACAGAGACAGACGATAGGGACGGGACCGGCACCAGTGGGAGGGAGCTGGGAAGCAGGAAAGGTTTCCACACACTGAGAAGCCCCTTCGCGGGCGGAGACTGCGGGTGGCGGAGGGGAAAAGCTTCGGAGCCGCGGAGGAGAACGCAGCAACAGGGGCGCGGAGGGCAAAGCGGGGAGATCCCCGCACGGAGGATCGGCGCCGACCGGCACTCACCAGCCCGAGAGGCTTGTCTGCTCCCCCGCCGGGGCGGGCGGGGCTGGGAGCTGAGGCTCGGGCTTCGGTCGGAGCGCAGGGAGAGGACTGGGGTTGGCGGCGTGAACACAGCCCGCAGGGGGTTAGTGCGCCACGGCTGGCCGGCAGGGAATCCGGGAAAAAGTCTGGACCTGCCGGGGAGGCAAGAGACTTCTTCTTCCCTCCTCTTTGTTTCCTGGTGCGCGAGGAGAGGGGATTGGGAGCGTTGCTTAAAGGAGCTCCAGAGACGGGCGCGAGCCGCGGCTACCAGCGCGGACCCCAGAGACGGGCCTGAGACGCTAGGGCTGCTGCTGCCGCCACCAGGAAGCCAGTGTGCGAGCACGGGTCACTATCCACGCCTCCCCTCCCGGAGCATGTGCAGCCCGCCAACGCCAGGGTCCCGGGATCCAGGGACGGCTTCCCCGGGAGAACGCACGGCGCGCCTCAGGCTGGTGCAACGCCCCGGTGGCCTCTGCCGCCGCAGGCTCGCCCCGCGCTCCGTGCCCCTCCCTCCCCCCGACCTGAGTGAGCCAGAGACCCCGAGTCAGCGGCTCCTTTAACCCCGTCCTGTCTGAGCGAAGAACAGGCGCCCTCCCGCGACCTACACGCAGAGGCGGGGCCACATCCAAAGCTGAGCCCCGGGAGCTGTGCGAACCAAGAAGAGAAAGGGAAATCTCTCCCAGCAGCCTCGGGAGCAGCGGATTAAATCCCCACAATCAACTTGAGGTACCTGCATCTGTGGAATACATGAATAGACAACGAATCATCCCAAATTGAGGAGGTGGACTTTGGGAGCAACTGTAGACTTGGGGTTTGCTTTCTGCACCTAATTTGTTCCTGGCTTTATGTTTATCTTAGTTTAGTATTTAGAGTTTATTATCATTGGTAGATTTGTTTATTTATTTCAGTGCTCTCTTCCTCCTTTTTAATTGATATATATATTTTTTCCTTTTTCACTTTTTGTGAGTGTGTATGTGTATGCTTCTTTGTGTGCTTTTGCCTGTATAGCTTTGCTTTTACCATTTGTCCTAGGTTTCTGTCTGTCCATTTGATTTTTTTTTCTTTTTTGTATAGCTTTTAGCACTTGTTATCATTGGTCATTGATGGATTTGTTTTTTTGCTTTGGTTGGTCCTTTCTTTTTCTTTCTTTCTTTTTTTATTGCTTTAAAATATTTTTATTTTTAGTAATTTTTAAATTTTAATAACTTTATTTTATTTTAGTCTTTCTCTCTTTCTCTCTTTCTTTCTTTCTCTCTTTTCTTCTGAGCTGTGTGGCTGACAGGGTCTTGGTGCTCTGGCTGGGTGTCAGGCCTGTGCCTCTGAGGTGGGAGAGCCAAGTTCAGGACATTGGGCCACCAGAGACCTCCCAGCTCCATGTAATACTGATCAGCACGATTTCTCCCAGAGATCTCTATCTCAAAGCTAAGACCCAGCTCCACTGAACAACAAGCAAGCTACAGTGCTGGACAACCTATGTCAAACAACTAGCAAGACAGGAACACAACCCCACCCATTAGCAGAGAGGCTGCCTAAAGTCATAATAAGGCCACAGACAGCCCAAAACACACCACCTGATGTGGACCTGCCCACCAGAAAGACAAGATCCAGCCTCGTCCACCAGAACACAGGCACCAGTCCCCTCCACCAGGAAGCCTACACAACCCACTGAACCAACCTTAGCCACTGGGGGCAGACACCAAAAACAACGGGAACTACAAACCTGCAGGCTGCAAAAAGGAGACCCCAAACACAGTACGATAAGCAAAATGAGAAGACAGAGAAACACACAGCAGATGAAGTAAAAGGTAAAAACCCACCAGACCAAACAAATGAAGAGGAAATGGGCAGTCTACCTGAAAAAGAATTCAGAGTAATGATAGTAAAGATGATCCAAAATCTTGGAAATAGAATGGAGAAACTATAAGAAACGTTTAACAAGGACCTAGAAGAACTAAATAGCAAACAAACAATGATGAACAAGACAGTAAATGAAATTAAAAATTCTCTAGAAAGAATCAATAGCAGAAAAACTGAGGCAGACGAAAGGATAAGTGACCTGGAAGATAAAATAGTGGAAATAATTATCGCAGAGCAGAATAAAGAAAAAAGAATGAAAAGAATTGAGGACAGTCTCAGAGGCCTCTGGGACAACATTAAACACACCAACGTTCGAATTATAGGGGTCCCAGAAGAAGAGAAAAAGAAAGGGACTGAGAAAATATTTAAAGAGATTATAGTTGAAAACTTCCTTAATATGGGAAAGGAAAGGAAATAGTTAATCAAGTCCAGGAAGTACAGAGAGTCCCATACAGGATAAATCCAAGGAGAAACATGCCAAGACACATAGTAATCAAACTATCAAAAATTAAATACAAACAAAAAATATTAAAAGCAACAAGGGAAAAACGACAAATAACATATAAGGAAATCCCCATAAGGTTAACAGCTGATCTTTCAGCAGAAACTCTACAAGACAGAAGGGAGTGGCAGGACATATTTAAAGTGATGAAAGGGAAAAACCTACAACCAAGATTACCCAGCAAGGATCTTATTCAGATTTTACAGAGAAATTAAAACCTTTACAGACAAGCAAAAGCTAAGAGAATTCAGCACCACCAAACCAGCTTTACAACAAATGCTTAAGGAACTTCTCTAGGCAGGAAACACAAGAGAAGGAAAAGACCTACAATAACAAACCCAAAACAATTAAGAAAATGGTAATAGGAACATACATATCGATAACAACCTTAAATGTAAATGGATTAAATGCTCCAATCAAAAGACATAGACTGGCTGAATGGATACAAAAATAAGACCTGTATATATGCTGTCTACAAGAGACCCACTTCAGACCTAGGGACACATACAGACTGAAAATGAGGGGATGGAAAAAGATATTCCATGGAAATGGAAATCAAAAGAAAGCTGGAGTTGCAATACACATATCAGACAAACTAGACTTTAAAATAAAGACTATTACAAGAGACAAAGAAGGACACTACATAATGATCAAGGGATCAATCCAAGAAGAAGATATAACAATTGTAAATATTTATGCACCCAACATAAGAGCACCTCAGTACATAAAGCAAATGCTAACAGACATAAAAGGGGAAATCGACAGTAACACATTCATAGTAGGGGACTTTAACACCCCACTTTCACCAATGGACAGATCATTCACAATGAAAATAAATAAGGAAACACAAGCTTTAAATGATACATTAAACAAGATGGACTTAATTGATATTTATAGGACATTCCATCCAATAAAAACAGAATACACTTTCTTCTCAAGTGCTCATGGAACACTTGGTAAATTTAAGCCTTGGTAAATTTAAGAATATTGAAATTGTATCAAGTATCTTTTCTGACCATAATGCTATGAGTCTAGATATCAATTAAAGAAAAAAATATGTAAAAAATACAAACACATGGAGGCTAAACAATACACTACTAAATAACCAAGAGATCACTGAAGAAATCAAAGAGGAAGTCAAAAAATACCTAGAAACAAATGACAATGAAAACACGACAAACCAAAACCTATGGGATGAAGCAAAAGCAGTTCTAAGAGGGAAGTTTATAGAAATACAATCCTACCTCAAGAAGCAAGAAACATCTCAAAGAAACAACCTAACCTTACACCTAAAGCAATTAGAGAAAGAAGAACAAAAAAACCCCAAAGTTAGCAGAAGGAAAGAAATCATAAAGATCAGATCAGAAATTAATGAAAAAGAAATGAAGGAGGGCTTCCCTGGTGGCGTAGTGGTTGAGAGTCCGCCTGCCGATGCAGCAGACACGGGTTCGTGCCCCGGTCCTGGAAGATCCCACATGCCGCAGAGCGGCTGGGCCCGTAAGCCATGGCCACTGAGCCTGCGCGTCTGGAGCCTGTGCTCCGCAA
>RJWK010042847.1:0-19001 GCA_004363435.1 Platanista minor
CCGCCTGCCGATGCAGGGGACGCGGGTTCGTGCCCCGGTCCGGGAAGATCCCACATGCCGCGGAGCGGCTGGGCCCGTGAGCCATGGCCGCTGAGCCTGCGCGTCCGGAGCCTGTGCTCCGCAACGGGAGAGGCCACAACAGTGAGAGGCCCGCGTACCGCAAAAAAAAAAAAAAAAAAAAAAAAAAAAAAAAAAAAAAGAGAAAAGGAGTGTTCTCCTAATTGAAAGCCCCAAGGAAACCACAAAGTAGAGATGGTCACTTCTTGGTGCAGATTGGGGAGTTGAGTTTTTCTGCCAAGAGTCTGCAGCTTGGGAAGGCTCATTTCCCATCACCTACTGAGACCGGTGACATCCGACACCACGTTTACAGAAGCTCAGCCATGTTTTCACACCTGGTTAAGTGTCCATATTTCCTTGCATCCAAACAAGAAGAGTTTTATACATACCTTTTCACTCAAGTGTTTGAACTCTCAGGAGAACCATCCAACAGCCTCGTTCTAGAGTTGCTCAGCCCCGAAGGTCAAGTTTATTCAATACCCACAAAGGATCTCAGCGCTCGCCAAGAAAAACAGCCCAGCAGCTGCATCCTTACATGTGCGGTACAAGCTTTAAAATATTATCTTCAAGTCATTGCTTTGGGGAAGATAAAGAACCTTCGGCCATAATGGTATTTTTGAGGGCTACTTAGTGAAATACCTCCCCCCAAATGATCACTTTTTTCTTCCATTTTGTTCCATTGGCTGTGGTTCTCCCAACTGATTAAACTGTCCAAACTTTCCTTTACATAAATTACTTCAATTTTCCTACAGAAATTACAAAGATCCCATATTTACCAGAAAAAAAAATGCCGATGAAAGAATCATTTGAAAGTCACTTCTGGGATAAACTATGCTGTTATTTATTTATTTATTTATTTATTTATTTATTTATTTATTTATTTATTTTTGGCTATGTTGGGTCTTCGTTGTGGCAAGCGTGGGCCTCTTTTGTTGCAGAGCACGGGCTCTAGGCACACGGCCTTCAGTAGTTGTGGCTCGCTGGCTCTAGAGTGCAGGCTCAGTAGTTGTGGCGCACAGGCTTAGTTGCTCGGCGGCATGTGGTATCTTCCCGGACAAGGGCTCGAACCCTGCGTTGGCAGGCGGATTCTTAACCACCGCACCACCAGGGAAGCCCCTATGCTGTTATTTTTATTACTTTATTCACAGTTGGATATTAAAGATGAAAACTCTAATTAACTCAGTGTTGTGATTGGGCAAAAGAGGCTGCTCTATTTTTAAAAAGAAGGGGCCAAATCCTGAATGGTCTGAGGCTGGTATAAATTCCTCTTGTCCAGTCTTTTCGGGGAGTAAGTTTGGGGGAGGCAGCTGTGTGGGGGATATTTAAAGGACGTGCACATCTTCAGTCTTTCTATGAAGTATCTGATGAATCAAAATGTATTTTCTTTCTTTTTTTCTGAAGGGCAAGTTTTCTTATCTCTTCTGTGAATTCAGTATTTTTCAACCCAAGTAAAGGTCAGAGATGACATACGAAATTTTGGCAGCCAAGATCAACAATCTTCTATTATACCAAAATATTTTGTGGCACTGGTGAAGCTCCTTAACTCACTGGGAGGTTTGCTGAGGAACAGTGGGAATGGAGAGTTAAATCAACCAGGGATTTCTAACTTGAGATTTTGCCAGTGTTTCTTTGTATTAAACTGTTACAATTCAGGAGTTTTCAGCCCACAGTATCTTCACTTAAATTATTCCATCATTTTTTTTTTTTTCAGGAGGGTGTAGAAATGTACCATTTTAGTACAAAGATTCTCACAAAAATGAAAATAGTATCTCAAAAAGGAAACCAGACTACCAATCTTCATCGGCAGAATTGGGGGGAGGACAGAGAGGGCAGGCAGTGAAATTATTCCATTATTGAACCTTACTCACATACTTGCATAATTCACTGTGTATCTTTTCCTAGGTTGGTCTTGCAGTATGGTCTCTTGGTAGAAAGAAATTTGCCAAACAATTACCCTTTTGCTCATGTCACCTGAAGGTGCTGTACTTTTGCTGTCCTGCCTTTGATATTTCTTCATGTTTTTTCTCTGTCCTTTCACTCCAGAGCTGAAAGCTCCTACATAAAATCAGAAGTTTCAGTGCATGACAGACTTTTTTAGGGCACTGACATCTTTGCACTATATACATAAATAAATAAGCTGAAGAATTCCAAAGGCAAGGGAAAGCCTTCAAAAGAGCAGAGATCTCATTTGCAACCAGAATTCCAATTCTCTCTGCAGGAAGATTATGCAGTACTTAGGGAGAAAGATGGAAAGACACAGGAATGGAAATCGATGCTTTCTTCAGAAATTTGAGTCCCTGTATCCCAAGGTAGATGGGGAGATTGACAATAATTCATATTCCAGGCAAAGAAGGGATTTTGGCTTGTCCCAACGAACAGCTCCAGGTTAAGAGGGGGAGCAGCCGTCCCAATTTTTCTCCATCTGTGTGATCCTGGACAGAGGTGAGGTCTCCGCAGCCCTCGGTGCAGCCTTCCTGCTGTGCTTCCTCTATAAGCTCAGGTCAGAGAGCACCCTGGGTTCTCACCCCTCTGATTTGGATGTGCCCAGTTTTCCTTCACTGTTTGTGTGTGGAATTGTTGGAAACATTCTTAGAAGCCATTGTTTGATCTTATTTCCTTTATTATGTTCCCCTCAACATGGAGCCTTTTCTCTGAGGAGCTCAGGACCACATGCCACAATTAAAGGACTTAATTTGAAGTTCAGTTATGCCTTGCTGGGTCAGTGCTCTGTGAGCTGAATTATCAAGATCCTGCTGATGACCTGACAAGAAGAAAGCCAACCAGGGCAATTGGAACCAGGAAGAGGTGAAGGAAATGTGGAAACACTAAGATGGGTTTGTGAGAGAAGGACTTACCAGGAGCCAAAGTGTTCACAGGGAGGTCACAGTGTAGTCAAGGGTCTATTGAAAAGTGACTGGAGGAAAGGAACCCAGAAAGTTTGGGGAAAGCCGCTGAAAAGGTGCAATTTAGTTGAGAGGGAGGAGAAAGAATTTTCTACCCCTGAGCAGTTCAGAGCCAGGCTGAGATACACAAAATATTCCAGGCTCTGACTTTTCACCAATAGCCCTTCTTTTTTTAAATTACTTTATATTCATGGTGGCCAGAGGACACGAGCAAAGGTTATTATAATAGTAATAATTCAACATCGAGGTGTACTGAACATGCGTGGCTGGCTGTATTCCCTCCAGAGTGCTTCAAAGCTGACAGTAAATAATTTTAGGAGGTTCAAGATCAAAGGACAGGGACTTCCCTGGCAGTCCAGTGGTTAAGACTTCGCCTTCCAATGCAGGGGGTGTGGGTTTGATCCCTGGTCAGGGAGCTAAGATCCCACATACCTAGCAGCCAAAAAACTAAAACATAAAACAGAAGCAGTATGGTAACAAATTCAATAAAGACTTTAAAAATGGTCCACATCAAAAAAATCTTTAAAAAATAAAAGCTCAATTATTAAAGAAAAAAAAAAAGATCAAAGGACAAAGAGACTGAGAGATGGCACAGAGGGGACGAGAAGTATCCGTGACATTTCAGAAGGATGGAAAGCAGAGGGGAAAGGAAAAGAGACTTATCTGAAATCTCTGTGCCTCCAGAGAGAAATGGGGATAAGGAGTCCTTTTATTTTCTCATAGGGTCTGGGACTGGCTCAAGAATTGGCAGAAAATGTACGTCAGCAGGCTGGAAATTCTGTTTATGGAGTAGTTAGAACCTCATCTCCTCTCTCTCTCATTCTTCCTGACCTGAGCAGGGGGTAGGCAGAGTCTCAGTAGAAACTGGAGCAGAGACTCAAGTTCCATGCTCACAAGGCAGCTGATGGCGGGTATGTTGCAGAAGTGAGAGCTGGGAGATTCCATGACTATGTCTTACTGAGAGACGTACCTCCCTACCCCCAGCTCCCTCCTCTGCCGAGGTCCCCAGCACCCTCACGGTAACTAGAGACTGGAAGACTTCTCTTTAGAGAAATGGAAGGTTCCAGGAAAAAAAGACTTGTTGATGTTGATATTTGGGATCATCCTTTAAAATTGTTGGTCCTTGTTCTGTCCTCAAATGCAAAGCTCATAAGCCCTATGGAGGCACCCTGAGCTTATAGTTAGCTCTCTAGTTCCTCTTTCTTAAATTAGTGACAGCTAAGAACCACCAGTTCCTTAGGAGAGACTCCCACATAAAGGGTAAAACAAACCAAAAGAAAGAAAAAAATATGAAAAAAATAGCTATGTGAGGAAGAAAAGAAAACTAAGACAAAACAAAACAACGCCCCAGTAATTATTATCTTCACATCGAGAAGGAAGATATTGTATTTATGAAATAAGAACAGTATACAATGGGAAACCTAGAAAGAACTTTTAGAAATTAAACAATAGTAAAAATAAAATAAAATATTTAATAGAAAAGCAAAAAGTTGAAAATTGTTCAAAAAGTGGAAGAAGAATGAAGATGACTTTTATCCTTATAAAAGGAGAAAAAGATAAGAAAAGTAGAGGCTTGATCCAGTAAGTAAAATATCTAATTGATAAGAATTCTAGAAAGAGAAATAGAGAAGAAAGAAGGGAGAAAATTATCAAAGATATGATTCAAGAAAAAATTTTAAAACTGAAGGACATGAATTTCTACACCAAGATTCCAAAATAATAAGCTAAAACCAAAAAAAACCAAAAATCAGACAAAACAAAGCACCCAAGACTCATTATGAAATTCTAGAGCAATAGGAATAAAGAGAAAACCTCAGAAGCTTCTACAGATTAAAAAAAACACAAAACCAAACCGAACACACACACACACACACACACACACACACACACACACACACAAGATTGAATTTTAGAATTGCACCAGACTTCTTAGTAACAACAGTGGAAGCTGGAAAAACAGTATTACGATGCCTTTAAAATTGTAAAGGAAATGTTTTCCAACCTGAAATTCTTGAGCAAGTCAGATTAGCAAATGAAAGTGAGGATTTTTAAAGACATATTCAAGTCTCAAATAGTGCCCTTCCCTGTGTCTTTTCTATAGAAGCCACTAGAAGATTGTTCTAGGAAGACAAAGGAGTAAAGAGAAAGATAGAAGAAGATCAGGAAACTGTGCATCAGGTACAAAAGAGAGAAAAAAGAAGTTCCCGGGTTGGTGATGAAGAGAAAGCACAAAACTGCAGCCGTGCATAGTGAAACCAGAACAGATTAGAGCAGGAGAGAGAAGGCTCCAGGGACGTGACTCAAAAAAGCGTTAGAATTTACGACGCATGTGGCCGTGTCAGGAGACCCCATCTCTATCAAAGAATGATTGAGTGATGGGGCATAGAAAACCAATCACACAAACCAAACTGAGGCAACTATGAACTGAAAAAAAAAATGATACGAAAAAAGGAAATGTTGTCACAGTTCACTGTGTGATTCAGCTGGAAACAATAATTGCACAGAGTAACAAAGTTATTATATACTGTTATGGGAGGATGGTGGGGAACAGAGACTTTGTGTGTGTGTGTGTGTGTGTGTGTGTGTGTGTGTGTGTGTATTTATTGGTATAAAGAGTTAAATCCTCCCCTGTTTTAATAGGGAACTGATACATCAGGTCTGAATTTAATCATAGTGTTTAGAAAAATGGAAGCAAGTATCAAAAGAATCAGCTAAAAAGCTGAAGCTCTTGCCCCTGGGCAGTAGGACTCAGTGGAAAGAGGTGTGGGGAAGGGAATAACTAGTTATTCATGATAAACTTTGTAGTACATTTTTTGTTTAAATTATGCACAAATATTGATTTCATAAAAACAGGCCATCTAACACTCTGCTTGGCATTAGGCATTCTTTTTCATAACTGTACGTGAATCACTACGTGACCTCCTTCCAGGCCGTATTTACGCAATGGTTAGGTAGCTTGAAATTGTATTCTTTAGCATATCAATGTTTCATAAAAGCATGATTGTAGAGAGCCCAGTAAAAATGCTTAATGGCAAAGTTGAAGAATTTCAGAAGAGAGACGACGGGATATGGTTTTAAAGGGGATAGAAATAAAACAAGTCAAAAATATGCCTCACTGAAAATAGGGGGTGGAGCTGGGGCCCTGAGCCAGGTCTCAAGGTCCAAAATGAAGTGCTCATCCATGTCACAGAGTCACCCATCTGGGTCACCTGCCAAGCAGAGCACTAGAAATAAGCAGTTCTGTGATTTTGTCATTCTTACTGTTGGGTGAATCTCAGAAAATAATGACTTCTTTGAAGTCAGGACCATGAAATTGCCATAGAAATCATTCTATGCCTCTCTGGATGATTTTGAATAATTATGAATAGAATAAGCGAAAAGCAGTGTTAACGCAGAATGTGTCTTAAGTGCAGAGTCAGAATTAATACCTCGTTTATTTATTTATATCAGCAGATACATTATTGGGGGGGGTTGATCATTGTGCAGAGTCAGAATTAATACTTTGCTTACTTATTTACATCAGCAGATCTTTTGGGGCATGGTCATTAGTGAAGTTGAATTTTTTTATTTCAGTCGCATGTACTTAATCTGCTTTTTGAGCCAAAAAAGGAAGATGATTGCCTTGATGTTGCAGAATGTTTTGCTGTAAGGACAGCATGAAGGGGCAGCTCACAGAAATCTGTCCTTTCTTTGATTTCATAAGAAAACTTAGCACAATCCCACAGCACTGAAATGTTGGAGGCGAGGCAATTGCCACTCACCTGCCCCTCTGGCCTCCCTAGCGCCCTGGGTTATCTCTTTCGAACCAGCCCTGATTTTCATATTGAATTTTTTAGGCTTACTGCCTAAGTAATTACCCATATCAACTTTTTAACCCCTTGTCCCTGAGCAGGTCTAGACTTTCCCCTCACATTCAGTGTCTTCCATTCTGCATTCTCAGCAGGATGAGAATTTACACAGCAAGGATCGTGTTGTCAAAATCAGATTATAAAACTTTATATACTGTCAGTGCCTTGGACTCTATAAAACTCAGTTTTCATGTCCTGCTTCAGTTTGACACCAGACTAGGAAAAGCTGAACTCTGGGTCCTGAGGAATCCTCTTACCTTCTTGACCACAAACTCACATCCACTGGAATCTTACAGGTAGCCTAAGTGGTCTGGTTGTGATACTTGCCAACATTCGCCTCGAGCAAACCCTTAACTTCTTTCATAGTTCACTTTTAAGATTATGCAGTCTCTGTATGTCGATGAGACTAAACAGTGTCAGCTGCTGGCTTTTGAATCGTTTCTCTGATGGTGTCTTAATATTTCTGTGTTCTCACCTCCTTCCCCTGAAGGCATCATCTCGCATGACTAGAGTTATTAGTTCCACCCAAGACGGTAGTCTAAGGCAGACCAGACAGATGATGGATGCAGAAGACAGATGTTTCTGAATCCACAGTCACAAGCTTTAGACTATGTCAAACACCCAAGGAAAGGGTTATTATTTTGTCTCACTTATACATTCAGCATTTGGGTTCAGGTAGGGTGTGAGACACAGATGAGCTACCTGTCCATGGAAAACAGAATATTCTCGCTTCCCTCTCCCCCCGGTTTCTCTCTGTTTCCTGTTTATTGCTCTATTTTTCTTTCCCTCTCCTGGGAAGAATAGCTCAAAACTGGGATGCCTCTATTGTGAAAGCTTTTCTCTTTTTTTAGAAAGTTCAGTTATGAGCTCATCTTTTAGATTTGTGTTTTAAGTTGCTTTCCTTTTAATCTGGACCTTGGCTTCATTCAACATATTAAACCACAGCATTAGAATGGTAACTCAATTCATTTTTAAGGATTTAATTTTTCTTTCCCAAACAAGAATCTAATGCAAAGACACTTTTACATACTCTGCCAAATCATTTGTTGTGTTAAATCTTCCTTTCACCAAAATTAATTTCTAGATCTTGATAATGACTTTTATTAGATAGCTTCAACCTCTGAATAATCTTTCCAACGTACTGACAGAGCTTTAAGAAACAATTTCTGAGTAGGGGAGATGGAGATTTCTGGATTTTCTTTTGATTTGGGGTTCAAATCATTTGTCTGGGTCAGATTCTGAGTAGAAAACAAAGTTGTGGGTCAGTCATTCTCTGGTAACTTCTCTTCTTCTTCGCCCCCCAGCTTTCCCCACAGCAATGTATGAAGGCTTATTAAAGTCGAGAACGTTGAAAGAGCTATGGGCAGCCGTGTGGACAAGGCAGTGGCCTGTTGGAAAATGTCTGCAGCTACATTAAGCTGAGATTCTCCACACTGGGTGATGCTTTCAACAACAGTGTTGTTTACAGGCCCACTGGATGAAGGAAGGATGCCCTAATCCTCCCCAGTACAGTTTATTTTCTATGTGGTTACTGATAAAGATAAAAATCTCTATTGTCCAGGGGTTATTTTCCTCTCATCTCTCATTTCCTCTGCTTAGGGAAACCTCCCTTCTCATTAGCACAAGTATATTTACGTAAACAGAGGCTGGGGGAAGAATGTGTGGTTTTAAAAGATCCACCTCTTGACCTGTTACCACTAAATGTTTTCATTAAATCTTCCCACTGACGTCTGCTCCTGATTTCCAGTTTTGCCAGTTAAGCTGCACTGATGCACCTGCGGCGACAGGTAAGGCCGGATCTCACTTGAAGACAAAGACTGGGCCCGACCTCCTTGCTGCGTCCACTCAGATACTTACGACAGACATCACTACTCTAACGAAGCCAGGGAGGAGATTCGCACCCTGAGAACCTGGTCATGTGACCAGGAGGACAGGATGTGTATCATCCTATGGTGGGTTTTAGAGCCAATCACCAGCGTCAGAGGGAGAGACTCAACCCAACCATGATACGTATTTACAAGTGAGATCAGCTAAAAGGAGCATCTTAAGTAGCCTTAAGTAGAGAAAGAAGTCACACCGGGCAGCCTAGAGAGGTTTGGTGGAAATGATGGAGGGCTGCATCCTTTCTCCTTGGGTGAAGCTGTGTACATTTCTGTTTGTGCACATGAGAAAGGGGAGGTGGACCAGTCGATCCTAAACCACATGGATGTTTCCATCTCATCTATTTTCCCCAATGGTGAATCGTGTGGGGTGTAGACGGAAGGGAAGAGCTGGGGGATAAACAGTTCAACAAAGGCAGCAGAACTGGTTCTTGGGTGCTTACAGCCCCTGATAGGGGCATGGATCTGGTATGGCTCCTGACACCTCTCAGCTTTATTCCCGCAGTCCCCAGACTCCCGCTCCCCTCTCCTGTGCTCGCATTCATCCAAATGTATTGTCCCGGGGTGAAGTCTACCCCCCTAGACAGTATACACAAAACCCTTTCTGATCTGGCCGTTTCCATTCTCCAGTTTGATCAGCCAGCTAAGCCCGAGTTGCTCCCTAAGTGCCAAGCACGCCCATCCGGGTCTCAGTTCTCCCTCCAACGTGCTCATCTCACCTCCAGCCTCCTAGATGTTCTTCATTGTTCTTCTCCTCTTGGAACCCAGGGTCAGACTGCTGCTTCCATTTTTCCTGGGGAAAACTTGAACAGACAATCCTCTCTTAAAGATGCTGATTTCGAAGATCCAGAGAGAGAGAGAGAGAGAGAGAGAGAGAAATCGATCCAGACATGCGTAATGTCAAAGGCTCCCCTGGAAATTCTGAGAGCTTGGGAACCATGTATGAACATCACTTCTCTGGGAATCTTCCCTGATCTGCCCCTCCCAACTGAACTACTGTGTCTTTGATTGCGTTTCTCTCCGATGAATGTCCACTTCATGAGGGCAGCGACTCTGGCTTAGAAGTGGTTCAAAAAATAACCATTGAACTGAATTGAAATTGGAGAGTGTTTCCATTATTCCTCTTCTGCTCTTGCTAAAACAAAAGCAAACTTCTTTTTGGCTAGCTTTTGCTGGTTTTTAGAAAAACAGGACTTAAAAAAAATAAGACAGTAGGAAAGTTACAAATCTGGAGTAACAAAATTCTTACAAAGGCTGGCAATATTGGTCCCTGGTTGGTGTTTAAATGTGAATGATGCCAGGATCACACATACTTAAACTTTTTTTTTTTTTTTTAAAGATTGAATCCAGTGAAGTCCCTGCTTCTCATTTTTTCAGTCTTTCGTACCATGATGTGGAAGATGTGGTTTTCTCAGGAAGAAGGCTCACATGCTTGGTTTGCTTCCATCTCTTCCAATGTATCTCTTCTCTCTCTCACTCTCTCTCTCTCTCTCTCTCTCACACACACACACACATGTGCACATGCACGTGCGCAATGTTCTGCTAGATCGTGCCAGGATTGAGACACCCAAGCTGAACGTTGTGGGTTCCTCGAATTTGCAAAATCCCATCATATTCCTTTGCTTCCTCACTGTCCCGTCTTCAGCACACCCTTGCTTCTAAAAGTCTCCTGAGGTAAATGTATTTCATGGATGCTGAGAGGAGCAATGCCTGATCCTGACTCTTGATTCTCTGCAGGTCTAGGAGACCCGATTTTATGCTATTAGCTGTTATTTTTGTTGATGCACATGCTATTATCTGATTTAAACATCGACGGGATTATTTTGTTTTGTTTGTGCCCCAGAGGCTTAGGAAAAAAAGAGGGAAGAAAAAAGCCAGCACCATTTTGAAAAGGAAAGCATCCAGTAATTAAATATACTTTCCCAGAGAGCTGAAGAACAGATGTTCTGTCTCTTCCTGGAGTGGGAGGGTGTGGGCTCTGAGAGGGTTGTACCCAGAGCATGTTTCATAATCTTAAAAAGTCAAGGGGTTTGAGGAAAGTCCCTAAGCATGGGAGGTCTGGTTGGGGTAAATTCCTACTTGTGCTGCAACACAAAAGGGAATTCACCGCAGTTTTTGGCAATCATATTTCTTGAATTTTTTTTTCACTGAACTTTCAAGATGAGAAAGATTTTATCATCGCAAATTAATAGAGTTTTGAAATTTAGAAAAAAAAGAAAACCTTTTAGACTTGGCTAAGACAGTTTTACTGAGTAAATTGTTACAGCGATTTCCTTAGCAGCCTACTCCTCAGAAGGAAAGTATGCCCATGTGAGAAGTGAAGCCAACTTTGGAGGAAAACTCATCAACAAAATAGATTGAAATGAAGGAAAATTCTTTTTATTCTATTTTCTGTAAAAATGATTCTGAAACAGGTAAGACTATTGGAGTCACCTGAGGAACCTTTTCAAACACACTCCTGCCTGATCGCCCCTCTCCCACCAGCCTCCCTTGAGACTCTCCCAAAGTACATGTAATTTATTTTTTACTTTTAATTTAATTTCTTTTTACATGTTCCTCCATTTATTTGGCATATGGAGTATATAATTATCATCATTACAAGTAATGATAAGATGAATAGCTAAACCAGGGTTCATATTTCAAACTATTTTGTTGGGACAAACTCCATAAAATGGAATTATTTGGTCAAAGAAAAAGAATGTTTCAAAGTTCTTGATACATTGCCAAACTGGAGTCCAAAATAGTGTGCATTGATTTATACTGCCTATATCTTTGTCAATAATCCTTGAAAATTTTGAGAAGGAAGAGAATATTTCACTGTTGTCTAATTTTTTTATTTCTTTGATTAGAGAACAAAAGAAAACATTTTTTTGTCAGTCATATGAAAGGACGTGTAATTTAGAAAGACTCCCAGGTGAATTCCAAAATGCTCTCTCCACCCAACCTAGCACCCTTGTCCTGAATTTTAGAACCAGCACTACAAAATATAAATTACTGAAGAAAGTACAGCTTCTTAAGGCTCTTTTAGATGGAGGATGACTTGATTTTTCTGATAGCCTGTCCTATGGCCACTCTCTGAAATGGCTCCATGGCTCTGGTCCTTCCTGTTCAGACAGATCAGCCTCTGAAGATGAAACAACCACTCCTGATATCCTTAGACGCTTGCTTCAAAGTGGAGTCTCAGCTGCTCATTTTGTGTGCTATGTCCATGATTAAATTCCTTCTGTATCATTTATAATGTTACTCTTTTCTGATCTCTCACTGAACGTGAAATATCTGTGTATCTGAAGTCTTCTGGGACTGAAATAAATCTCCAAAGTTATACAATTCTTAGATTTGGAAGGAGCACGAGAGATTGTCTCCCACAATTTTGCAGAGATTCATTTTATAGTATTCTAGTCAGTCACTGTTTGTCTATTTGCAAAACTTAGGCCTGCATTACTTCATGTGGACATGTGCTTTATTTTGGGAGAGTGCAGTATTGAACCAAATGAAACTCCCTTCTCTTAAGGTCTTCTCGTGCTATGAACCGCAGAGAGAGATGGTATGTCCTGCTTCAGTAACTGCTTCTCCTGAGCCCAAATCAAGCTGTCAGTTGGCTTAGGAGTGGAATACACTCCCATTTGGTAATCACGGACTTCACGCCCTCTGCTGAATTTGATTTTTCTGCAGACTCACAATTCTCCTGGTGATTGAGCAGTCCTCTTAGTGATGTTCACATGACCCTCCTACGGCAGTCAGGGCGGGGAAGGGAAACAGGACTGTAGTTCTGACCATGACAACCACATGACAGTTGGACATTTGGGATTATATAGAACACATATCTGTTCATGGAATTTGTCCACTACCATCTGGTAGTTTGGGCATTACTGGGAAGCAGTTTTAATTTTTTGTGTAGAGAAAAGCCATTTGAATCTGGGCTTCTGGGGTCATTTCTCAAGTGTCTTCTTCAGAAATTTGTGCACTTGGTAAATATATTTTCACTGCTAAGACTAAACTTGTTCACTTTTCTATTAAAAGTTTGGACCTATCTCTCCATTCCAAAATCCTAGTCTTATTAGAAACACTAGGATGGTTCCCCTTCCTTACTAATGTCTATCACCTAAATACTTGCTTTGTATTCTGTTTATCCTCTTCCCTGACACTTAATAAAGATTTCGGAAACTCTGTACTGCAGTTTCTTCCAAAATTCCATGTGTTTGAGATTGACGAGCTTCTTGATAAAAAGATACCACGTGGAGACTCCTTTGTCTGTGTCCCAGGAGACACTGTGTAGCCTGAATTCAAGACCAAGATGGAAGGACTGGTTGATTCTTAAAGCAGTTCCCATGTGTACCACGCGACTAATCTAATCAATGCTTTGGGATTTGAATTTCTTCCCCCAAAAGAAATGCTGAGGGTTGGGCTTCCCTGGTGGCGCAGTGGTTGAGAGTCTGCCTGCCGATGCAGGGGACGCGGGTTCGTGCCCCGGTCCGGGAAGATCCCACGTGCCGCGGAGCGGCTGGGCCCGTGAGCCATGGCCGCTGAGCCTGCGCGTCCGGAGCCTGTGCTCTGCAACGGGAGAGGCCACAGCAGTGAGAGGCCCGCATACCGCAAAAAAAAAAAAGAAATGTTGAAGTTCTAACCCCAGTACCTGTGAATGGAATCTTATTTGGAACTAGATACATTTATAGATGTAATCACATTAAGATGAGGTTATCCTGGTCATATTGGATGATGGGATGGGCTCTAATCCAATGACTGGTGTCCTCATAAGAAGAAAAGAAGAGACACACAGACATACACAGGGGAGACGACCACGTGAAGATGGAGAAGAGATTGGAGTGATGCAGGTAGAAGCCAGGGAGCACTGAGGATGCTGGCACCGCCAGGAAGAGTCTAGGAAAGATTCTTTTCTAGAGCCTTCAGAGGGAGCACGGTCCTGTTGACAACTTGCACGGTCCTGTTGACAACTTGATTTCGGCCGTCTAGGCTCCAGAATGTGAGAGAATACGTTTCTGTTGTTTTAAATCACTGAGTTTTGGTACTTTGTTTTATGGCAGTCCTAGCAGACTAACAGA
The DNA here is from genome assembly GCA_004363435.1 of Platanista minor. NCBI lineage: Eukaryota > Metazoa > Chordata > Mammalia > Artiodactyla > Platanistidae > Platanista > Platanista minor. Next base: position 13,749 of record RJWK010042847.1, read on the forward strand.
GCTCTCAAAAATGGCTTTCGGTTTCCTTGGATTACAGAGGAAGAGACTTGGAACTCCTGTTTGCAGACCTCCTGGTGTTAGAGGCAGAGCCTGGAAGGAAGAATCCAAACACCCAGGTCTGTGGCTCTGAGCAGTTGTGTACCTGTGACCCTCAGGCTTTTTCATTCACTCCCTCCCTCACCTAGCAGGTATCTAATTGAGTACATCTGAGTCCTGGGATTGAGTCCTGGACCTTAATGAGCTTTCATCCTAGTAGGAAAGACAGACAATAGATGGAAAAATGGGTTCAAAAGTAAATAATGACGTCATTGCTTTAGTGTTCAGGGTCAGGGAGAAAAGAGTGTCCCTCGTTCCCGTCCTAATTCCTGAAATCTTTGGCATCTCCAGAGTGCTCCTGAGCCGAACTTGGGTCCACTTGCCCACAAAACCAATCTACTGACACCCAGTTTTGGCAAAGAAAAGTGTAGTGTTTATTGCAGGACCCAGCAAAGAGAACAAGCAGCTTGTGTGCAAAAGACCCGAACTGCCCCATGGCTTTCAGGGAAGGGTTTTTAAGGCAACATTTGGGGTTGCAGTTCATGGACTTTCTTCTGATTGGTTGCTGGTGAGGTAACAGGGTGATGTTTCAGGAATCTTAATCATCAACCTTCTGGTTCCGACCAGTCTGGGGTCTCCTCAGTGCTTGTGGTCAGCAGGTAGTCACCATCCTTCACCTGGGGGTGGGAGGAGATATTAGTTCTTGCAGAACAACTCGAAGATACATGTCAGATTCTTACGTATATTCCTTGAGGAGGAGCTAGGACTCTGTTTCATAGCTGAACTCTTGTCATTACTTTTCTTGCTTATCTGCTTTTCCTTTGTTTCTGCATTCCCTCACTTCCCTAATTAGCCACTGCTTGGGTCTGCTCTTTGGAACTCAGAGAAGGCCTAGGAGACTACAGCCTTTTTCTACGAACAAGAAACAGGGGACATGGAGGGGTTTTGTACCCGGGAGGGCTCCACAGGGTCCTGCTCACTTTTAAGAGGAAGAGTATATTTTGTGTGCTGTCGAGATGGCTTGTGGCTGGGACCCCTAGATGGCTTCAGGATGAAGGTTGATTGCAAGAAGGACCAAGGCATGACTAGAGGGCTGACACCTTCGGCCCCAACCCCCAACTGGGGAGGAGAGAGGGCTGGTGAGGAGTTAATCACCAGTGGGCAACGATTTAATGGATTGTGCCTGCATAGTAAAGCCCCCATGCAACCCCTACAAGCTGATGAACACATTGAGGTGGTGGGAGGGCAATGTGCCTGGAGAAGGCAGAAGGCCCCACCCTCCCCCCAGTAACTTGGCCTGACGGTCCCCTAAGTAGTGAGAAGCCTGAGCCAGGAGAATTCTCCTTCTCAGGCCTGACCTGCTCCTTCCTGGGAGAAGAGCTCGTGAAGGGACCTCGGCCATCCCCTTACTGCTGTCCTGGACCCTGGCTCTGTCCTGACTCCTATCCTGGAAGCGGAGAGTCTGGGATACTCAAAAGTGGCATCATTAAAAAGCCCTCGACGTTCGATATTCAGCGAGTGTTTGCTCTGTGCCAGGCGTGATGCTCACTGTCAAGGATGCAGCAATGAAATCAGACGTGGTCCCTCCCTGAAGGAATGCACCATCAGATAAGGGTGTCAGATGGGCCCCTGCAGCATGAACAGCACACACGAGCCGGATGCAGGGACTACTGGGGAAGCATAAAAAAGGGCCACCTAACCCAGAGAGGCCTCAATTTTTCTAAAGAGAAATGTCTTCAGGACAATGGGGCATAATCGAACCCACATTACGGATTGTCTCAGCAGAGAGGACTTTGATATGAGAAGAAAAGCTCGGTGATGGAGGTTGGAAAGAAAGCCTAGTTATCCAGGGTGTAGTCAGGTGTCTCTTGCTGCCTTTGTTTTGGAAATGAGCAGAAGATTTCCGTCAATCTTTTGAACTTCTAGGTTTAATCGCAATATGATTTGCTTTTGCTGTACCAACGATTCTACTGCTCTGTAATCATTTGCAGGTAAAATGGTGAAAAATGGAATTTATTCCCCCATTATCATGTAAATCCCATATTTGAATATTTCAGTGTCACTGTATTTTTTTCCACTTAAGTTTCTTTTCTTTTAGGCCTGTGGGAGAGAGTAGGTTCTGATATTATCAACAGAATTTTTTTTTTTTTTTTTTTTTAACTTCAGGCTAATGAATCTAAAGTTTGCAGAAAGCTGCACTGGGAGATTCGGTCCTTATTATTTGTGTGCGGATGGAAAGTGAGAATCCCAGGGCGGCAGCTGAGGGTGCTGACTGGGCAGTCCCAGCAGAGGGGCTCATGGAAGAGACCAAGGCAGCAACACACGTTCTCAGAGACGGACCACTTCCCCGAGTTGGTCTGTGTTTCAAATTGCCTTATGGGTTGAGAGATGGCTGAGCCAAGGAAGATTGGGAGGTGGAGGACGAATAACTGCTGTTCTCGACAGAAATAATTCCTGGAAGTGGGGGCAGATGAATAGTTAGGTGGAGAAATGGATGACTAAGTGTGTATTTCCCAAAATGGGTTGGCGGCCTTATGTCTTTATTAATGTCTGATGGGCTAGTTATCTTGTTTGAATTTATGAGAGAGTGAGTTCAGGTAGGAAAGGGGTAAAGACCAAGAGCTCGTCTCAAAAGCAAAAGGCTTGGACTCTTAAAGTGACCTTTTGTCTTTGCAGAAACGCACAGCCCAGATCTGATGTCAAGAGCTTTGGGAGCTTTTGCGAAGCACTTGGCAGATATGGAAACCAGCAGGCGTCTGTGCTGGCCTTAGCAGGACAGGCTTCCATCGGTGCTCAGAGAAAGCACACAGAGAAAGTGCTGATCTCTAGGACTCTGCTCGAAGACAGGCCATGTAAACACAAGAGTTCCTCAGAAGTCTGGGGGATTTTCAAGGTTAGTATCTCAGCCATAGAGGCGAGGTTAAGCTAGGGTGAAAAACGTCCTTAAATCTCAGTAGTGTAAAAAAATAGGGTATATTTTCTGTCCATGGACTCGTCTGTTTCCTGCCTTGTGCCATCTCTAGGACCCAGTCTGATAGAACAATGCCAGCTAAAAGAGTAGCCAGTCAATGTGGCAATTTGAAGAAAAAAGAATGCAAGTCACGCACTGGCTTTTCAAGCCCCCCTTGAAGGGAGGCGTATCACCCCATTCCCTTTCCTGCCATAGCTGATCACAGGCCCACGCCTGGCTAGGAGGGCGAGGAATTGCAATCCTACTCTGTGCTCAGAAGAAAATCCAGAAAGATATGTTGGACAGCTCTGATGATGTTCATGGCTATAAACAATGCACGCAGGCCAACTCCGGACAGCCTGCAAAACTCCAGAGAACCCTTCCTAATTTCCAGTGAGTGTGTGTGCGCTTGTATGTGCATACAAAAGTGAAGAGCTGAGAGTGAATATAAACAACCCTACGGAAAGACAAACGATACCCTCCCTACCCCCAGCCCCCCTAGTAAATCTCTTATGCATCCAGTTGCTTAACTAGTAGAAGTGCTTAATTAATGTTCTAAGAACCCCTGACTCCTGGGCTAGAAAGAAGCTGGGACAGCTTCTGGGTATGGCTGGAGAGTATCTCTGCCCCAGAGAGAAGGAGAGAGGAATCGAACTGTCTCAAGAAGGAGGTGGGAAGCCAGACGTCCACTCAGGTCATTTTTCAGGTAGGGAAGCAATTCTCACCCTCTCTCTGGGTTTCTAATCTGTGTAAAGATTTTATCTGGCACAGAAGGAATTGGGGGAAATCAACATCTTTTCTTTCCTCTTCATCCAGAGGGTAATCCTTAAGAAGAGAGTGATTGTTTTTGATACATCTTCTCAGCTCTAACCCATCTTTTGAATGATTTGTGCTTTATGGGGATTGCAAGCTGTTCTGGAATCCGGTTCGACACATCAGCTGCTGCCTCTTGTGCAGCCAGGAAGACGTGGACAGTTTGCACATCCTCAGGTTCATGTTAATTACAGCTTCACACTGCCCTGTCTGCTTTCTTCCGTTACTCACGTGGGCTTTTGTGAATCATGCTGTTTACAAATCAGGCTAAATCCAAATGCCACCCTTACATCTGAATGTCCAGATCCAAGTCCATTCTTAATTGCTGGGTGCAATGAGAGGGGTAATCAGTGGACAGAGATGGTAGGTCTCCTGAGATGGAAGAGCCATGCAATTCAATTTCCTGTAAAATAACTTCAAGAGCTATATACACTTCCCTTTGCAAACTGATGTTTCTGGAAGCCAAATGTCTGAGACTTACTAACGGTAAGTTTGCCAGTGTTCATAGCCATTTCCTCAAATTTAAGATTTCACTTCCAGGATGTCAACGTAAGCAACTTATTTTGTGTAAAATCTGAGATTTATTACGTGGGTGTATGAACATGGGGAAAAATAAAGAAACCACCTAAAACTAAAAAAGTATTTTGAAACATGAGGCTGACAGAATCTTTTTAATCTGTCAGTCAGATGGTGTTATGTCCAGAGAGCAAAGCTCTATTGTGCTTCATTTTACCCACACAATTCCTCTGCTAAAAATGGAATAGATTTGTGAAGTTACTTATATCAAATTTTAATGATTATTCATTAAACATGTTTGAATGAGATTAATGTCAATTTCAAATATACATGAATCAACTCCACCTAATTCCCCCACTAATTAGAAAACTGTTTCAGAGTTCCTGGCGCTAACCTAAGTTGTTCAGACTGATGAAAACTTCAAGACAATTTTATATGGTTACGTTCACAAAGTTGTCAGCAAACTTGTAATTTTTTCCTTGGTAGTGGACATGCTGAGCTGGGTGGAAGGCACTGCTGTAAGGAGGCCTTTAGTGCTGTGATGGTGAGGTTGGGTGTGGTTGGAGGGGAATGTGCTGTGGTCCTAGGATGAGGTCTCAGTCTTGGTGAGCCTACGACTCTGGACAGTGAACTTCACACATGCTTCTTGGCTCCACCCTCTGTCCCTTAGATGGGATAGGATGGTGTGCTGGAGTTGGGTATTTCCACTCCCCCTGGTCAGTGAGGTCCGATGAAACCTCAGCAGATGAGGTCCAGGTTAACTAGTCTCTCCTGAGGGTAGCCCTGGTTAATAGAACAAGGTGTCAGGGATATTTCACGATGCTTCCTCTTCCCTCCCTGGCTGAAGCACTCACGGACTTTTCTATGATCTTCACTGTGAGAACCAGATAGAGCTCTAGGAGGCAAAACTCAACAAAGTGTGGGAGTGCCCTCCCCCC
>RJWK010042848.1:0-18998 GCA_004363435.1 Platanista minor
GCCACCGGGGAAGTCCGGAAGTTTTTTTCTTTTTTTTTTTTTTTTCTGTATGCGGGCCTCTCACTGCTGTGGCCTCTCTCATTGCGGAGCACAGGTTCCGGACGCACAGGCTCAGCGGCTATTGCTTACGGGCCTAGCCACTCCATGGCATGTGGGATCTTCCGAGGCCAGGGCACAAACCTGTGTCCCCTGCATCAGCAGGCAGACTCTCAACCACTGCGCCACCAGGGAAGCCCTGTTGGAAGATTTTTAATCACAGTTTCAATTTCATTACTTGTGATTGGTCTGTTCATATTTTCTGTATCTTCCTGCTTCAGTCTTGGAAGGTTATACATTTCTAAGAATTTGTCCATTTCTTTCAGGTTGTCCATTTTATTGCCATAGAGTTGCTTGTAGTAGTCTCTTAGGATGCTTTCTATTTCTGTGGTGTCTGTTGTAACATCTCCTCATTTCTAATTTTATTGACTTGAATCCTCTCCATCTTTTTCTTGATGAGTCTGGTTAATGGTTTATCCATTTTGTTTATCTTCTCAAAGAACCAGCTTTTAGTTTTATTGATCTTTGCTATTTTTTTCTTTGTTTCTATTTCATTTATTTCTGCTCTGATCTTTACAATTTCTTTCCTTCTGCTAACTTTGGGGTTTTTTTGTTCTTCTTTCTCTAGTTCCTTTAGGTGTAAGGTTAGATTGCTTATTTGAGATTTTTCTTGTTTCTTGAGGTAGGCTTGTATAGCTATAAACTTCCTACTTAGAACTGCTTTTGCTGCATCCCATAGATTTTGGATCATTGTGTTTTCATTGTCATTCGTCTCTAGGTATTTTCTGATTTCCTCTTTGATTTCTTCAGTGATCTCTTGGTTATTTAGTAAAGTATTGTTCACCCTCCATGTGTTTGTGTTTTTTACATTTTTTTCCCTGTAATTGATTTCTAATCTCATAGCGTTGTGGTCAGAAAAGATGCTTGATATGATTTCAATTTTCTTAAATTTACTGAGGCTTGATTTGTGACCCAGGCTGTGATCTATCATGGAGAATGGTCCATGCACACTTGAGAAGAAAGTGTAATCTGATGTTTTTGGATCAAATGTCCTACAGATTTCAATTAAATCTATCTGATCTATTGTGTCTTTTAAAGCTTGTGTTTCCTTATTAATTTTCTGTTTGGATGATCTGTCCATTGGTGTAGGTGAGGTGTTAAAATCCCCCACTATTATTGTGTTACTGTTGATTTCCTCTTTTATAGCTGTTAGCATCTGCCTTATGTATTGAGGTGCTCCTATGTTGGGTGCATATATATTTATAATTGTTATATCTTCTTCTTGGATTGATCCCTTCATCATTATGTAGTGTCCTTCCTTGTCTCTTGTAACATTCTTTATTTTAAAATCTACTTTATCTAATATGAGTATTGCTACTCCAGCTTTCTTTTGATTTCCATTTGCATGGAATATCTTTTTCCATCCCCTCACTTTCAGTCTGTATGTTTCCCTAGGTCTGGAGTGGGTCTCTTGTAGACAGTGTATATATGGGTCTTGTTTTTGTATCCATTCATCAAGCCTGTGTCTTTTGGTTGGAGTATTTAATCTATTCAGATTTAAATTCATTATCAATATGTATGTTCCTATGACCATTTTCTTAATTGTTTTAGGTTTGTTTTTGTAGTTCCTTTTCTTCTCTTGTGTTTCCCACGTTGAGAAGTTCCTTTAGCATTTGTTGTAGAGCTGGTTTGGTGGTGCTGAATTCTCTTAGCTTTTGCTTGTCTGTAAAGCTTTGGATTTCTCCATCGAATCTGAATTAGATCCTTGTTGGGTAGAGTAATCTTCGTTGTAGGTTCTTGCCTTTCATCACTTTAAGTATATCATGTGACTCCCTTCTGGGTTGTAGAGTTTCTGCTGAGAAATTAGCTCTTAACCTTATGGGAGTTCCCTTGTATTTTATTTGTCGTTTTTCCTTTGCTGCTTTCAATAATTTTTCTCTGTCTTTAATTTTTGCCAATTTGATTACTATGTGTCTCGGCATGTTTCTCCTTGGGTTTATCCTGTGTGGGACTCTCTGCACTTCCTGGACTTGAGTGGTTATTTCCTTTCCCAAGTTAGGGAAGTTTTCGACTATAATCTCTTCAGATATTTTCTTGGGTCCTTTCTCTCTCTGTTCTCCTTCTGGAACCCCTATAATGCGAATGTTGTTGTGTTTAATGTTGTCCCAGAGGTCCCTTAGATTGTCTTCACTCCTTTTCATTCTTTTTTCTTTATTCTGTTACTCAGCAGTGAATTCCACCATTCTGTCTTCCAGGTCACTTATCCACTCTTCTGCCTCAGTTAATCTGCTATTGAGTCCTTCTAGTGTATTTTTCATTTCAGTTATTGTATTGTTCATCTCTGTTTCTTTGTTCTTTAATTCTTCTATAGCTTTGTTAAACATTTCTTGCATCTTCTCAATCTTTGCCTCTATTCTTTTTCTGAGGTCCTGGATCATCTTTACTATCATTATTCTGAATTCTTTTTGTGGAAGGTTGCCTATCTCCACTTCATTTAGTTGTTTTTTGGGGATTTTATCTTGTTACTTCATCTGGTACTTAGCCCTCTGCCTTTTCATCTTGTCTATCTTTCTGTGAATGTGGTTTTTGTTTCACAGACTGCAGAATTGTAGTTCTTCTTGCTTCTGCTGTCTGCCATCTGGTGGATGAGGCTAAGAGGCTTGTGAAAGTTTCCTGATGGTGGGAGGGACTGGTGGTAGGTAGAGCTGGCTGTTGATCTCCTCATTCTATTTTTTTTTTTTTTTTTTTTTTTTTGCAGTACGCGGGCCTCTCACTGTTGTGGCCTCTCCCGTTACGGAGCACAGGCTCTGGACGTGCAGGCTCAGTGACCATGGCTCATGGGCCTAGCCGCTCCGCGGCATGTGGGATCTTCCTGGACCGGGACACGAACACATGTCCCCTGCATCGGCAGGAGGACTCCCAACCACTGTGTCACCAGGGAGGCCCTAAACTGGTTTCTTGTTGAGGATCAGCTGCTGACTTCCTATCTGACTTTGGAAGACTTTCTGTCTGGCCTCGTAAACTCCAGTTTGGAATGACACCTGGTTAAGAATTTCAGACCATAAATTACTACTTCCGCCCGTATTGTCACTTCAAGTGTCAGTTTCCCCACAAGCTACTGAACAAGTACTGTGTTGACTTCTAGTTCTTTGCACAAATAGATAATTAAACGATGTTATCTGGTTGGCTGTCCTGAAAAAGGGAACACTTGAAACAACTAAATCTGTTGGCAAGGATGTGTAGTATGGTAGTTAAAGAGTACAGGCTCAAGTCCACTGGACCTGTCCCACCAGCTACTAGTTATATTAATGTAGGCAAGTTATTTCACCTTTTTCCTTGTCTGTAAAATTGGGACAATAATAGTATTAGCATCATGAAATGGCTGTGAGGATAAACTGAGAAAATGCTGCAAGTACATTGTATGCATGCTTAAATAGTAGTCACATAGTAAATATTAGTCATTACTAGTAATAGTTAAGGTCTTCTTTACTGAGCAGGTAGTCTCATGTGCTTTCTTGAGACTTTAATGTAATTCTGCAGGCAGATACTTTGGAAATTATTTTAATTCTTTCGAACACCAGAATACCATTTGGTACCTCCCCAAATTTTCTACATTAAGACTTAAGAAGTCTTGAGGGATAAATTGAGAGATTGGGATTGACATATACACACTACTATATATAAAATATATAACTAATAAGGACCTACTGTATAGCACAGGGAACTCTTCTCAATACTCTGTAATGACCTATATGGGAAAAGAATCTAAAAAAGAGTGGAGATATGTATATGTATAACTGATTCAATTTGCTGTACAGCAGAAACTAGCACATTGTAAATCAACTATACTCCAATAAAATTTTTTTAAAAAAAAAGACTTAAGAAGTCTTAACATTAAAGAGCAGCTGCATTTCAAGTAGCATTTCAAGTGGCTCAGCAAAGCAAGTTAGTACAGATAATTTAAATGATACCCAGTCACAACTACCTTCATTTTCCTTGATTACTTTTTCTGAATACCTTTTTTGTTAGGTACCTTATGAACTTAAAACATGACAAAAGGTGAATTTCTTAATATGTACATTATGTTTTCTGAGCCTGTTAATTCTTTAAGGAAATTAAGGAAAAGAATAATGAAGCCATGTTATACAGGTACTTAATTTTTTTTAACCTGTGGTAGTACTATGGTAATTAATGCTTATTTTATGCAAACTAGACTATATCTGTTAACGGACACATTACTGTCAAGAAAATATTACTTGTCTTAATTATCAGTAATGAAGCAGGGATAAGCTGCTGACTTAGATATAATATATCTAATGACCTTTTCAGTTAGAGGTTGTGATGAAAGGTATCAGTTTCACAAATTATGCTTCATTCAGCTTCTGGCCTTTGTGTAGATTAATGTTTTGTGGATGAGTTTTAAAGTCAGACGTAAATTGTGTTTGGTGTTTAAAATTGATTTAATATCTTGTTTTTAGTACATCATTTTCTTGTTTATAAAGCTTCAGTTTTACTTCAAGCTTAAAAAAAATATTCTATAGTAAATTTAGGACTGCTTAACTAACTGCCAATGTTTTTTATAACCCTACCAAATAAAATGGGACATGTATTAACACTGTTTTAACCAAAGAACAAGATTCTCTGTTATTTCTGAATTTAGGGCAGTAAGCATAATGTATATAATGATGTTTTTGAACTAGAAATATAAATATTTATAATACCATTTTTCCTAATTAGATTTCCTGAGATGACACAAAGCTGTTTATTGTGAGAGAATTTATGATATTTCTTAATCAGCCTCTTACTGAATCACAAATGTCTTATCTCAGGGTATTGAAAAATTATTCAAGAACTCATAGATTGAGACTTGTATTCAGACCAGTAGGAGAACTGCCTCATGTTTTAAGTAACTAAGTAAGGATTTAAATGTTAGAGGTCAATGCGACAAGGCAGTGAAACAAAAAGTCCATTTTTAATTCAAATCTTTAAGCCGTTTCTTTATATAAAATCTTATCAGAAGCCCCAAAAAGAAACCTGACAGAATTGGAGCTGCTCTGCTTCGATGGAAATGTATTCCTCCAGTAACTTGAAGGAATCCAGGGCTCTCAAGGAGCAGTGTTTTGATACTATGATCCTGATCATTGTATTACTAACAGAGCCCAAACACTAGAGCAGGAAAGAAGGGTACAGACAACCATCTTTTTCAACCCCCTCATTTTAATGATGAGGTACCTAAAATCTAAAGTGTAACTAGCCTAAGTTCAGGTGGCCAATAAGTACTATGCCCTAAAATGTAAAAAAAAATTATAGTACTTTTAGTGGTAGAATCTTTCCCTTATTCTCTGTTGCCCTATAGCTGTAATCATGAATTTTGAAAACTCTCTATAAAAAGAACAGTTTTTGAATTGACCTAATCTTTGCATTGAAAAAAGTAAGCCACAGATTTCCATTTTCAAGGACACAGTAAAGTCCTACCTGTCCCCACATACTGTCTCTTCACTTCTTGCACCATTGCTCATTTTGGTGCAGATTCTCCACTCTGGCGTTGCAAATCAGGGATGTGCCTGTGCTGTACTTCAGTTCCTTAAGTTCCTGAAAGGTATATTCGTACATGGTGTTGCCTCTGATTGGAACGCTCCATCTAACTGCTCCTCTACCTCCTGCCCCTGTCATCTCAACCAGGCTAACTTCTCTTTATCCTTCAGGCTATGGTTTAAATGTCACTGCCTCCTTCAGGCCTTCTCTGATCCATCCAAACCAAGTCTGGATCATACACCTCTCATTTGTGCTCTCACAGCATCCTATACTTTTTCTTTCATAGCAATGGCATCCGATTCTACATGCTCACTTCCATAACTGTAGAGATCCCATGACTTGTGCATCATTGAATCCCCAGGCATAGCAGAGTTTCTGACCCATGGCTAGTGCCCTGTATTTACTAGGGAAGGAAGAGAGGAACATGGACTCCACTCCCCCCTCAAAGGATATAACATGTTGAATAGTATGAGTCTTAAACTGGTTTCTTTTTTTTGTGTGTGTGGTACACGGGCCTCTCACTGCTGTGGCCTCTCCCGTTGCGGAGCACAGGCTCTGGACGCGCAGGCTCAGCAACCATGGCTCCCGGGCCCAGCCGCTCCACGGCATGTGGGATCTTCCTGGACCGGGGCACGAACACGTGTCCCCTGCATCGGCAGGAGGACTCCCAACCACTGCGCCACCAGGGAGGCCCTAAACTGGTTTCTTGTTGAGGAGCAGCTGCTGACTTCCTATCTGACTTTGGAAGACTTTCTGTCCATAATATTTTGTTTCCTTTTCAAGTAGGATGATAATACCTCCTGACTTTGTCTTCCTCCTGCTGAAGTGAACGTTTTCTCTGTATCAGAGCTTTCTCCTCAGTTTCTGTAATATAATAGAGGAAGAACTCATTGAGGGAGGCTTCTCTTGGAAAATAATTTCTTAAAAAATCATCTTGCTTTTTCCCCAGGTCCCAAGAAATTAAGTAATGGGCCACCTCCTTCACTTACAAACAAGTTCATGGACTTTGAGTAGTGATGACATTCTTTTTTTTTTTTTTGCTGTATGCGGGCCTCTCACTGTTGTGGCCTCTCCCGTTGCGGAGCACAGGCTCCGGACGCGCAGGCTCAGCGGCCATGGCTCACGAGCCCAGCCGCTCCGCGGCATGTGGGATCTTCCCAGACCGGGATATGAACCCGTGTCCCCTGCATTGGCAGGCGGACTCTCAACCACTGCACCACCAGGGAAGCCCAGATGACATTCTTTAAATGAAGTATTTGTAGCTATTCTTGGGCACTTTAGGATTTTATTTTGTTTTATTGCTTGAGAATGGTACCTACATAATTCATGATTTAACATGTGTACTATGTAGCCGTGAGGGAATTCTTTTCTATAATTTAAAATGTCCAAATTTGTTTCTGTCAAAAATGAGGAATTTAAATATAACTAATCAGGGCCCCATCAAAAGCAATACCACTTTTCCAATTATTGATTGTGTTATTTTTGTGTTGGCAAGAACAGCCTATGAGGAGAATGAGGTGTGAGAGATAGATAGGAGGTGAGGTAAGAAAATTGTCTTACTCATTTTTTCAGAAAGTTGAAAAAGTTATGGTCAAGAAAAAGACCGATTGAACTTCAGTAGTGATTCTATCAGGAAAAAAAAAAAAAAAAAAAATGTAAGGACTTTTGAAGGAAAATAATGCACGAACATAACCAGAACAGCAGTTGATATTTAACAGAACTAAATAGTCACATTTTCAAGTAAAGTATGCCCTGGCATTTGAACAGCTGTTATATCTAAATCAGATTTGAATACTGTTGTTTAACCTTCCCAGCTGTAGCAGGGGTGGTTTGTTAGTCTAATTCAGTATAAAATATGCATAGTATACTTAAATTTGAAACTTTAAACACATATTTGTATTAAAATGATAAATTTTAGTCATATAAGCCTATTTTAGGTAAACCCTTTGTCTCTCTGTGAGTGTGAGTTGTTTATTGTTCTCAACTATATTGTATGTTTGAGCAGATTTTAAATAATTAAAATGTCCTAAACTCTTTCCATTTAATTCATATCTCTTTTTTTAGTTTTGTATTAGGAATGAATAAAAATATACATCTTCTATGCATATATTTGTAATTGCATTGGTATATTCATAGGAAAATTAAAATTTTTTTTTCCTATTTTTCTTCCTTGCTGATTCTGTGCCCCAACAGAATCTTCTGTACAAACACAGTCATGGGAATGGAATGAGGATAAGGTGGTTGCTGTAGGAAGGCAAAATAAAAGACCAGTATCTCTCAGTCTTACAAAGCTAAAGCCAAAGGGATTAATATCAAAGTACATAAAGCCATGTAGCATATGCATATAGTGAATAAAAGTTTGCTCATCAAAGCCTATTACACTTGAAAATATTGCTTGACATTTGAAAGAGATAATTTTAGAACAAACAAACACAAATGCTCATGGGTATATACCACATATGTTTACACATACACATATACAGATAAATGTAGAAGTAGTTATAGATGCGTCTGCGTGTGTGTGTGTGTGTGTGTGTGTGCGTGTGTGTATTTATGTACTATATACACACATGTATTTCTTAGCTTTGTCTTATGGAGAGCTTAGAAGCAATAACAACGTAAGGGACACTCCAAGTACCCAGATACTGGTTTCTAAGTATCATTCCCTACTAAAAACAAAAGAAAAGGAGGGGAGGGGAGGCCTCTTGGCAAAATAGCCAATTCTAGGGCTGGTACACAGACAGTGTAACATGAGAGTAGAATTTGTGCCCAAAAGTAGGGAGGTACTCAAAGAATGCTGGGGACATGAGAAAAGGCACGGAAGCCACCTTGAAGAAGACCCTACTAGCCAAATCTTGGAAATTTGAGCTTCAAAATAAATAATGGAAAATAACCCACTGAGTAAAATGGAAATCCAGGTATCCATACTGAGATAGATAGATAGACAGACAGACAGATAGATAGATAGTTACGGAAACCTCTTTCTTACAGAATACCAACTAATAAACATTGAAGGAGTGGTGAAATAGAAAAATACCTTTAACAATCATAGTTATTTTCAGTTTAGATGGGAGTTGTCAATTGGAAGCTAAGGTAGGCTGGTGGGTTTGATCAGGTTTGATGAGGAAGAGGATATTGACAATCTCAGAATATTTCTTTCACAAACTACCAATCAGTTACAAAGGGCAGAATGGTGACTTTACAGTGGGAAAACCTGATGGAACAGTACAACCAAGTGATCAAGGTTTATATCACAAGTGAGTTGACATCATGTATGGTACATCACTTTGATGTGAGGCACTGGAAGAGCTGTGTATCCTGTCAGTGGTTTCCTGCCCCAAAAGCATTGATCAAGAGGAAATATCAGATAGATCTAGGTTTATGATTAGCCTACAGAATGAAACTTCTGTATTCTTGAAAAACTGTCAAGCACCTGAAAGGCAGGGAGAAACTGAGAATACTGAGAAAGATTGAATGTCCTAATATCTCTGGGACAGTTTACAAAGTGTGAATGGGGTCTGCAGATTGACAGTAGTCCTGTATCAATGTTGATTTACTGACTTGAAGGATTATACTGTGATTATGTAAGATAAAGTCCCTGTTTTGGGAAATAGTCACCAGAGTAATTGGGAATGACAGGAATCATATATGCTGCTTGTTCTTAAATGGTTCGGAAACAGGCTAATTATGAGGGTATATACATGTTTGGAGAAGTATATCTAGATTTCAATAAAAAGAGAAAGAGATAGAGCACATGGTGAAATGTTAAAAGTTAGGGAATCTAGGTGAGAGGGATATGGAAATTCATTGTTTTGCATACTTTTCTAGGTTTGAAAGTACTTCTAAATAAATTATTGAAAAATGCTTATTTAAATGGTAATATAGTAAATACCTCATAATCAAAAATTAATACTTCACAAAAAACATATGAGTAGTTACACAAAGTTAGGTTACTTAAAACTGTAAATAGCTTAATGTCAGTTCAGGCCAGATTGTGCTACTAAATGAGTTAAGTTTTTCAGAGGTTTCTAAATTTGTGAATTGAGAATAAAGGTTGTAGATTTATGTAACATATCTGAAGCCCAGATAAATAAGTTCTCCAATCTCACACAGAAAGTAACAAAACAAAGTCCAAAACCAAAGTCTCCTGATTCCAAATCCAATAGCCCTGGATGACAGTCTGGATAACAGATTACTGAGGCAAGACAGAGACATTTGTGTTCAAATTCTGACCTTTGGGAGTTGGAAAGTGTCAGATTTACAAAATGGCCCTTAGAGCTACATCATTAGTTTCACCAAGAGGGCATGTTCTGTGTTGCAATTTTCAAATGCATCCTAAAGAAATACAGAAAACCGTTTTCTTTTGCCTCACCTATTTCTTACATGGTAGTATAAACGTGGGAGTAGACTTCTTCCTCTCATCTGCATCCCAGTCCTCTTACCCAGTAACATTTCCTTCTTCCTTACAGAATTATAGCATACACGTGGACTTAAATCACTACTTTTTTCTAACGTGATTTACCAATCACTTGAATATCCCTCATGCCTAATGTGTTTTTAAAAATTCAAACAGCCATTGACTCGAACTGCTGTACAAGAAAATGGTCTTTCCTGGACCCTGTATCTGTCCATATCATTTTAGGTATAGTTAAGGATTTTGTATTCAAACATTTCCTTTGCTTTTTTTTTTTAATGTCCTTAACTGCAAAAAGAAAATATTCTTGGATATTTTTAGTTATGTAGCCAGTATAGGTAAGTCCATTTTGAGGGCTGAATATTATTCTTTACACTGTCACCGTTGCTTAAGTAGGTTTTCAATAAGCTTTTTATATCCCATATCTCTTTATATTCTTATTCTTCAAATACTTTTAAATGATTTTCTGGAAATGGCCAAGTTTTGGTCATTCACAGTTTTGCTACTTAAACATCTACATGTTTGAAATAAGATTGTTTACGAGTAAAAGTGTTCCATTAGCTTAGTTAACTTCTAATATCATTTGATTTATCTTGGGGCAGAGATATTTGATGTCCTGTTTTAAATAATGTCAAAACTACTTTAAATAAACATCAAAAACTATGGCCTGAACATAATTTTTTAAATAGCTATGTCTCCTGGGTTCCAAAACTGCTTCTTTCCACTCTTATTCCTATATCTTGATGGCTGAGTCAGTTATTTCTTTTCCTGTTTTCAGATTACTACCTTAAGAGTTTAATAGATTAAAGGGTTTTGCAGATTGTAAATATGCACATTTTCAGTGTATTATTCCAAACTGAGCCTTGATAATTCTTATTTTAGCTAAAGAAATGGGAGATGTATTTTCAATACTGAGCAGTAAAGACAGCATTTTTTCTTTTCAAAAAGGATATGAACAAAAACATTTTCTAAGTAACATGTCAGTATACCTTTACTCCATAGCATACGTATCTTTAGTTCTATAAATTATGACCAAAGACAGCATCAACTGTTAGCCACAGCTGGCAACAAATAATATACTGATGAATTATATTTCTGTCTGTCCTTCTAAATCTACTTTATTTAGTAAATAAAATTATAATTGCATTTCCAAAAGTGAACATTTTAGTCTCCTGTAATTTCAGAGCAGGTACCTGGGATTATAATATGCTTACGCATGTTAAAACAAAAGGACTTTAAGCACTAACATTCTGAGATTTTCATTAAATAGCTAGGTTTGAATTAAAATATATTCTGAAGAGAAGAGAAAGGGGAGTTATTGGTTAATGGGGACAGAGTTTCAGTTTAGGATGACAAAAAAGTTCTGGAAATGGATAGTAGTGATGGTCATACAATGGTGTGAATGTACTTAGTGACACTGAAATGTACACTTAAAATGGTTAAAAGGTAAATTTTATGTATGTTTTACACATACACACAGTGTATTTAAAAATCTGATTCGTGGGTTTTCCTCTGTGATTCCTCCTCCCCACAGACATTAGCTGGCATTTAGTATTTGACCCTAATATATACTATTTATTCATTTAATGTATGTTATATACTTATACTGTGTTAGGTATATATTCTGGGTGTAAAAAATTCCTGAAAATTATTTTTTTTAATTGACTCCAGCTTTTTCTTTAGCTATGTGACCTTGTTTAAGTATTCAATCCCTCAAAACTTTAATTTTCTTATGTATGAAATAATGATAATACCTATTCAAAAGGTTGTTACAAGGAGTAGTTAATATAAAAATTTTTATTGAAAAAATGAATAGTATTCATGTAAAGCACTTAGCACACAATGAAATGCGTAGAAAACACTCAAGAAATTATAGCTGCTGGCACATTTTATGAGACGTTGCAGATGAATTAACGCACGAAAGTTACTTTCAGTTCTTGGTTGTCTTCTGGGGGCTGCATATATGGGTTACATCTTATAGTCACAGCCTGCAGTCTCTTTGTTTATCTTGCTTACTTGACTGCTAAGCATGACACATACAGAGGATCCTGTTAACCCTGTGTTTGAACTCTTAGTACCCCTTCAGCCTCCTAGGTCTTGCACCAGTGGCTTAATCAACAAGCTTGCTAAGCAAGGCGAACAGGGAAAGAAGACAGGCATGCAACATGCTGGTATTTATGTGGAACAACCCTTACTGCCCAGCTGTCCCCAGACAGCCTAAAACAGTTCTAACACCTTTCAGACTTAGATAGCCTCTTTATTGATAAATCCTGTGGGACTGCTAGATTTAAGCAATTACTGTTGATCAAAAAGGTTAACCAGTGTTTGTCAAAGTATAAATATACTTTTTTCACATAATTTATATACATATACCCAGCTTCATTTACAAGAGGATTTGAGGAAGTTACCTAATTGCTATTATCATCATTTTATTGAAATGCAAAAAAACTAGACAAAAGGGGACCTGAAAAGTCCCCTCAATCTCTTCTCTCCAAACACCTTGTGCCTTGGCTGCGGTCATCCAGCTGTCCTAGCGCGAGTGTGTGATTTCTCTGGTGGTAATCTGTGCCAGTATTTCACATCACATTTTTTAAGGAGATCAAAGTATTTTCTGATTTAAAAAGATTTAGTATAATTGTTTTTTTCTTTTAGTTAATGTGTCCTCTCCTAAAATAAGTCTCAAATTGCTTGCAACTGAAAGCCAAGAACATGGAGGGAAATGGAAATAGCATGAAACAGCTAAATATGTCAGCTTTTATGTATTTATCCAAAAACTTAAAATTCAAAAATGTTATATGCACTCACACATTGAGCACTCTAACTTAAGCTAGAGCACACTTCTGAAATCTGATAGGAATGATATTGTAAAGCTTAATTATATTTTTATGGCCCATGCCATCTGTGCGTTTGTTCTGCTTACAATAGTAATAGAGTATTCAAAAAAACAATACATTTAATTTGCAATGCAATCGTCTTATCGCAAATGCATCAAGGCAAATTATCTCTTATCATTTCAGATCCTGTTCTTGTATTGTGGATTTTTGTATCTGTTTGAAATTAGAAAAACTTAGCTACAAAAAACCATATGTGGCTGATTCAAACAGAAGACACAATGCTCGTTTTTATTTCTTGAAACAAATTCTAATTTAGATGAAAGAAAACACTATAATTTTTTAATATATAATAGTGTATGACAAAGATTACTTTCTAATGTCTAAAAATTAAGACTTTTGAAGTCACCTTTATAAATGTACCTATATTTAATTGTTTTGTTAGGAGCTTTAAATTGAGACAAACATAGTTTTAAAAACTATTGCTGTACAAACTTGAAACATGCAGGTGTAGGATCTTTTTATTTGACATTTTAATAATTTCTCCAAAAACTATTGCATAAGTTTAAATTTCTTGGCAAATATAGTCTAGCTATTATTATCTCTTAATAAGTGATAATGATGGTTATGTCTTATTTTTAAATTTTATTCTTTGGATGGAAAAAATAGGCCACCATTATCAAGATGTCTATTAATTTCTCTAGAGGCAAGAAATATGTATTAAGTTAATCTTTGTGTTATTTAAACATCACAGATGTTTGACATTCTGCATGTTAAATTTTCAGAATGATGTATTTTTATATATAACACCACGTGATAACTTCACATATGAAATATAACTCATATATGTACATATATGAAATAAATCTTACAATTCATATTACTTGGAATACTGTGTAATATCCTTGATATTCAACTGAAGATATCAACTAGCCAAAGGCTTCATTTTACCAGGTATAATCTATTGAAAGTTCACTTTTATATACAACAAATATTGAATCATCTTTGTGTGTCATAAGCATGGAAAATTTAATGCACGCCCATATCAATACTTCCTTCTATCTGTTCTATAACAATGCATTATTTTATAATGTCTTCTGTGATTCACATATATTCATATAATTTCATGGTAGGATTGATTGATTCTGCTTTAATAACTGATGCTCTCTTTTTTTACAAGTAACACATAACTAATTCCGTATTAGTTTCTTATTGCTGCTGTACCAAATTAGCACAAATTTAATGGCTTAAAATAATCCAAATGTATTATGTTATGGTCTAGAGATCTGTATAAAATCAGTCTCACTGGACTAAAATGAAGGTATCAGCAAGGCTAGCTCCTTTAGAAGGCTCTAGCGGAGAATCCATTTCTTGCCTTTTCCGGTTGTAGAGGCTGCCAGCATTTCTTAGCTTATGGCCACGTCACTCAAGCCTCTGAGTGATGGCTTCATCACATCGTTTTCTCTCTGACTTTGACCCTCCTGCCTTTCTCTAATAAGTATTCTTATGATTATACTGGGCCTGGGACAATCTCCCTATCTCAGGATCCTTTATTCTAACAATTGTGAATGGGATCCTTTTTTTGTTTCATTACAGTTTTGTATTGATGCTTAAATGTTGATCTTGTATTCAGTTACTTTTTTTTTTTTTTTTTTTTTTTTTTGCGGTACACGGGGCTCTCACTGTCGTGGCCTCTCCCGTTGCAGAGCACAGGCTCCGGATGCACAGGCTCAGCGGCCATGGCTCACGGGCCTAGCCGCTCCACGTCATGTGGGATCTTCCCGGACCGGGGCACGATCCCGTGTCCCCTGCATCGGCAGGCAGACTCTCAACCACTGAGCCACCAGGGAAGCCCTTCAGTTACTTTTTTGATATGTTTCTGATACTTATATTTTTCTGATATTTATACATGTGTTTCTTTTTATTGTCCAGTTGCATTTTCCAGGACTTGCACTATAAACATATTGGTGAAATTGGGCATCAGTCTTTGTTCCTGATCTTAAAGTGCTCTATTTTATTGTCTTACCATTAAAAAAAGAAATTTGTTTTAGGTATTTGGGAGGTATATTTTCAGTTAAAAGACACTTCCTTCTGTTTTCTAGCTTAAGAATGTTTGAGTATTTCTTCTGCTACTAATTTTTCTCCTGTGTTTTAGCATAATAAATTACCATTTTGTATGCAAACTGTTTCCTCCCTACCATTCTCTTTCTTCTGTTCTTTAATGCCTATTACACAGATGTTGAATTTTCTGGCTTAAATGTCCATGTCTTTTAACTCTTCTCTATTCGATTTTCTTGTTGTTCTTTTTCTGCCCTGGATTTATATCCAGGAAGAATCCCTTTAATCTTATCTTCTAGTTCAATAATCCCTTCATCAATTGTATTCATTTTCTTAGTCAATTGAACTTTTTTGGTTTTGACAGTCACATTCTAATTTTCCATGTCTTCTAATTGATTCTTTTCCTAACAGCCCATCTTATAACATTTTGAATATATTAATTCTACTGTAAAGTCATATTCCATGTGCTTTATAAACTATTTCATTAGCTATAAATTCTGTTTGTTGAGTATCCATAGTTAACTTATATGATTAAATGTTAAGTGATTGTTGGTTAGGCTTTTCTCTTTGTTTTTGAGATGAATGTGGATCATGTGTGGATCTATTTCTTCTTACTGTAGCCTATTTTATTCTTCCTCTGGGGTCATAGGGGATGACAGAATGTGTTCCCAGGTGGAGAATGCTAGTTATTTTCTTCTGGGAGTGGGTTTCTTTGTGCCTTGGGGAATTCAATAGCTATCTGGGGTCATTGCCTTAGTTCTTGAATTTTATTTTTAAAGAATTTCTTACAAAAACTAAATAAAAAGAATTTGTGTCAGTAATGTAGACTAGTGAACCAGTTACTCCGTGATTTATTCCTGTGTTCTCTTTGTTTTTATTAATCTGTTTTCTGATTTCTCATTTGTTCACCTTAAGAGTATCTTGACTATTTTCTTTTCTGTTCCTTATGCTTAGTGTTATCCTCTGGGCAGTTTCTTTCTTTGTTCCTGATACACAACAAAGCCATTAAAGAGTTCTGTCTTATCTCAGATGTTTTTCATATAAGCCCATGACACGTAACTCTGATATTTAAACTTAGATAATTTAGATTTTAAAATTTTAGCGGCATGCAATTCAAGGCATAATTTTAAAAACCAGTTCTCAGTCACCTACAAGTGTATTATCCACATTTCAGGTTATCAGCATCAAAGATTTCAACTCTTTATTGACAATGTCACATCATTTCCTTAACTTAGGACCCTATCTTTTATATATTACATGAGGTATCTAAAATAGTCAAACTCATAGAAGCAGAGAATAGAATGGTGGTTGTCAGGGACTGGGGAGAGGAGGAAATGGAGAATTGTTGCTCTATGGGTATAAAATTTCTGTTATGCAAGATGAGTAAGTTCTAGATATCTGCTGTACAGCATAGTACTTATAGTTAACAATACTGTATTGTACACTTTAAAATGCGTTAAAAGACAAATCTCATGTTAAATGTTCTTACCACCCCCCCTCCAAAACAAAAAATCACAACAGAAGAATACAAGGAAATTTTTGGACATGATGTATATGTTTAGTTCTTTGATTGCAGTGATGGTATTAAGGTGTATGCATATGTCCAAACTCATCAAGATGTATCTGTTAAATGTGTACAATTTCTTGTATATCAATTATACCTCAATAAAGCTAAATAAATATATAAATAAAATACTTATTTACTGTAATCTGTCCAGCTCTAGAATCTAGAACAGAGTTTATACCTTACCCCAGTAAACTGGTGGGGCTTCTTGTTTGTTTGGGGGGTTTTTTTGCTGTTGTTTTTCTTTGTTTTTATTGAAGTATAGTTGATTTACAATGTTGTGTTAGTTTCAGGTATACAGCAAAAGTGGTGCTTTTTTAAGCTCTGATTTCAACTACCACCTGAATACTCTAAGAAGCCCTAAGAGAGGGTGATTGTTTTTCCCAGCAGTGGGAAAGAAGATTTAAGCAATAAAGTTACAGAATCCAGCTAACTTCTAACTCCTTCCTAAGAAAATCACAATAAAAATAATGCTAGAGCACATTCTGAATCAGTTATACTTTTTTCTTTAAGCTGCTCTTTTGGATTATTCATGCCTAAAGTCTTCACTGTTAGTATAACCGTTTGAATAAGAATGCAAGGAGAGTTGTTACTGGCATTCCCAATTTTGTTTGAAATTAAAATGCGATTTATTTCCCCATTTTCCTTTTGCATACGAAATTAAAATATAGACTTTTCTTTGGCAGCACATCCTTTTGTCCTTAAAACATTGAAACATAATTCCAACTCTGTGAAAGGGGGTCCTTGATTAATTAACTTTATTAGATTTCCTACTATTTAATAATTCTATGATCTATATGTCCTATCGTTGAATATTTTCAGTATTTGAGTCAAAATCATTTGAGTGATAGAATATAAGCTCAAAATGGGCAATTGCTGATGTGGGGATCACCCAAAACCTAGTATCCTGAGTAGGAAAACATCATGCATACAACAACTTGGTGCCAGTTGGGAATAAAATTATGGGAAGCCACGTTAGAACCAGATTAGAAGTAATCCAGGATTTTTGATCCAAGGGTCTCTGTCTCCAAGAAAAGTCTTTGGAGGCCGATTAAGTTTATGCTGAGAGCTCGGTGCTTTGTGATCACCTGGATGGGTGGGATAGGGAGGGTGGGAGGGAGGGAGACGCAAGAGGGAGGAGATATGGGAACATATGTATATGTATAATTTATTCACTTTGTTATAAAGCAGAAACTAACACCATTGTAAAGCAATTATACTCCAATAAAGACGTAAAAAAAAAAAAAAGTTTATGCTGAGAATGGGGAAGCTGTCTCCAGGGAGGTGTAATGCCTACTGCAAGAGCCAAGGAAGTGTTAAGTATCAAGTGCCTGGTATGTGCAAGTGACTGATACTGAAACTCTCTAAATATGCTCCCTGTCTCCAAGAGGGGGTTTATCATGGCAATTAATATACCGCATGTTGGTGTTTGCAGACATGAATTTTAGTCCCAGCTCTGCCACTTACTAATTGTCCAACTTTAAGCAAGTATCTTAGTTTAATTCTGAGTCCCTTTTTCCTCATCTTGAGTAAAAGGGGTAATAATAAAAAAAAAATGCCTACCTTGTTCTAAGGATTAAATGATAAAATACATGTGAATTGTCCATTACAATAACTGGCACATCTTAAATATTCAATTTATGTTACCTACAACGTGTCATTGCTTCTAACAATCTAGTTTGGGGAAGCAAGATTTACACCCAGGCTAAGTCAAATGCCGATTCAAGATAAAAATAGATTAAATTATTTGTTATTATTAATATACCAAGAATGCTATAGGAAATAAGCCTTCTCTGATCACACTGTATAAATAATATACATTGTGCACATTCTCTCAGCAAGCTGTTGCCTTCCTTGTACTTACCACAATCTTTAGTCTTTGTTACTATCTTGAAGTTTTGTTACTTTATCTGTCTTCCCCACTTCAGTGTAAGCTCTTTTAGTGCAGGGGTCACCTTTCTTATTTATTCCTTGCATCCCCAACACCCTGATACAAAGTAGGTACTCAATAAATATCTGTTGAATATATGGATTAGAGCGGGGAAATTATTGTTGATTGACCAGAACTATGAGAGCAACAATGTGGAGATGATATTTGAAGTGGATCTTGAAAAATGAGCAGGATTTGGATGGCCAGCCAGAAAGAGACAAAAATGCATTTCAGGTTGGGGCTGAAAGCCAGATGATAAGTTAATAGACATGAAATAAATAACTAAAACACAGTGAGTAGACACAGTGATTCAGAATGGGGGCATTTAGTTTTTTGGGGGGTTTTTTTGTTTGTTTTTGTTTTTGTTTTTTGGGGTTTTTTTTCATCTTTATTGGAATATAATTGCTTTACAATGGTGTGTTACCTTCTGCTTTATAACAAAGTGAATCAGTTATACATACACATATGTTCCCATATCTCCTCCCTCTTGCGTCTCCCTCCCTCCCACCCAGCCAGGGGGTCACAAAGCACCGAGCTTATCTCCCTGTGCTATGCGGCTGCTTCCCACTAGCTATCTATTTTACGTTTGGTAGTGTACATATGTCCATGCCACTCTCTCACTTTGTCCCA
>RJWK010042849.1:0-19000 GCA_004363435.1 Platanista minor
TAAATATATAACTTGAGTCTTTTGATCCAGCAAATTCTATTTTCTTAATTTAATGTATTGAAAATTTAAAAATACACAGCAAACATCTGTGAATTGAGATATTTGAAGTAAGGAAATTAGAGCTGTTAGGCAGCCTATTTTCTGGACAAATCACAATATATTTCTGTGGGATTGGCATCAAATTTATACAAAAAGCTTCCAAGGTTATAGACTTAGTATATATAAAAGGCATATAGAAGTCCTTTGGAGTTTTTTTTCAAATAAGTCAACAATGACGTGTGTGTGTGTGTGTGTGTGTGTGTGTGTGTGTGTGAGTGTGTTTGCCAAGAGCTGTAGATCACCACAGGGTTAAGCAGACATATCCTTAAGCCTTCCACCCAAATGACTATATTAAGCATAAAAGGAAGAGCCCACTTATTTTAATTATCTATATCAAAGAATGGCTACAATGTTTACTATAATTATTTTAAAACTCACCTGGCAGTTAATCTTGCTACTTATATTTCTAATTTATATTGAAAGGATGTGGTTAAACATTTGCCAACATTATTTAGACTGTATGCTCATGAATCTGGGAGTTTGAGTCAAACTAGAGATTTCAGGGTTAACTATTTAGCTATAAAGATAGATTTTCTTGGAAAGGAGTGCAGTTTCTGTGGTTGCGTAGAAAATGTAGACTATTTCTTCTTTCTTGGACAAGTACCAACCTCATGTCAGTGTAGAAGGACCAGAATGTGCCTAGCATTCCAAATGGATGTTTGACAATTTGAAAGATTTTTAAAAAGAAAAGGGGCTATTGTACATTATTTTCTTTTAAGTAACGGTGTATGGTTTGTAGAGCAGGCCACACAGGAAAAAATAAATAGGAACAAAAATGAACTTTGCTGACCCTCCACACAAATTTTTTCTCCTTCACTTAGAAACTTGCAAGGCATTTTTTATTTTTACTTTTCTCTTTTTAACCTTTTGTCTTGTCTCTGGGCTGTCATTCTGTGTTTGTGGGGTAAAAGCATCCTGGCTAGAATATTAGCTCCCACTTAGGGATAGCAAGCCACTACATAGTCACTTACTTTTATTACATATACCAAAGATGGGCTATATACAAAAGGCACTTCAGCAGCATTCATATTTGCAGTTACGTAATGCAAGAGCAGAAAGTGGTTTGGATCAGACCTATGGACATAGAAAAGGGAGTTGATGAAGATAAAATAAAAAATATAAAGCATCAAACAACATTAATTACCTTTCAGGGTAAAAACCAGGAGGTCTATGACGATGCTTAAGAGTTCAGACTATGATGTCAAACAAACAGAAGCTGAAACCCCATCTGCTGCCATTAACCAGCTCTGTGACCTTGAGCAACTTACTCATGTTGTTAACTTCTGTTTCTACATCAGTAAACGAAACGAATCATCTGTCATAGTGTTTTGAAGTGGTTGATAACATATGACACATAAATTGCTGTGTCCAACATATGGTACACAGTAGATGTTAAAACACATATCAGTTGCTATTTTCACTAGGCTGTTATCATTATTACTATCACTTTTAAAAATGAACTTAGAGGAATGAATACTATTAGTCAATATTTAAAATTGTTGCTATACTTTTAAGAACTTTTTACTAGAAGGTGTTTATACAACTGAAGAAGAACCTCCATATAGTAAAATACATAGTGGTATCTAAGGCTAAATTAATCATAAATTGTCATTCACCTGATTACCAAATGAGAAACACTGAATATATATTATTCTGGCAAGATTATTCCCTTTCACATGGAAATATTGCAAGAACTCAGAAGCTGTGTAGTCATTAAAACAATGTAAGTTCTCATTCCACTACTAAAGCATCGAAGTGCTGATTAAAATTATTTTTGTAATTCTACAAAATACAAAGTTTACTTTTCTTAATTTTTTTATCTAGATAAGATATGGGAGAGAAATCTTTGCACGTAAGAATACCTGAGCAAACGTAACAAAGAATGCTTTTCATAAAATTATAGAATTGGACAGCAATATACACAAACACACTCTCCATACACACACTACACACACGAATCTAGAATACACCAAGATTACATATCTAGAATACAAGCTTATGATTGTCAGTATTCTTTTATGCATTGTCATTTGTTTATGTCAAAGATGAATCAAAAAAATAACTAAGCAAGAGAGGTTAAATATTATTTTCCCCCACATCATTAAAAACATGCATCTGTAAAACTTAAATCCTACAGCTACATACTATTCTGTTAAATCAGCCCTCCATATTGAGTAATTGGAATTTCTTGATACTGATATATTGTGAAAACAATAAACAATAAACATATATTTTTAGCACTATTAGGTGCTAAAAATATAAAATGTCACTATGTATATACTCAACACATTGTGTCTCCAACAAAACCTATCATGTGACTTGCCCTGTTGTAACATATCACCATTCCATTAACTTGGTTTCTGTCTTTTCTGTGGCCTGAGTGCTCACACTAGTTTCTGCCTGTTCTCTACTGCCTAAGACCCTGATTTCAAATGTTTACTTTTTCTCAAGATGGAAAAAGTTTAAATCAGTAAAACTGCCTCATATCCAGCATAATGGGGAATACAATCTTCTGTTTAATAGTAAATTACCTACATACATAGCTTCTCTGCTTTGCTCAGCTCCTGAATGCTAGTCCTGTCTGTGATTCATGTTTATAGAGATTATTTCTGTTATCTGCTGCCAATAGAACCTTATCTCCGTTTACTCTCTGCCTGACTCAATTTCTGCCTTTGGACATTTCTGTGACCATGTGTCAATTGACTATGAAATTCTGAATTTCTTTCTTACTTTTCTAGATACAATTACTAGTTCAAGTTGCTCTCATTGTATAAAATAACTTCCTGACTCTATTTCTGTCTGAATACTATCTATTCTCCTCCTTTATATCATCCACCCTTTTCAACAATGTAGATTCCACATCTCTAAAGTAACCTTAGGTATGATAGTTTTGGTTGTATCTGTTTACCTGCTGAAGTTGTTGTTAACTCTTACTGTTACTTTTTTTTTGCGATACACGGGCCTCTCACTGTTGTGGCCTCTCCCGCTGCGGAGCACGGGCTCTGGACGCGCAGGCCCAGCGGCCATGGCTCACGGCCCCAGCCGCTCCGCGGCATGTGGGATCCTCCCGCACCAGGGCACGAACCCTTGTCCCCTGCATCGTTAGGCGGACGCTCAACCACTGCGCCACCCGGGAAGCCCCTTACTGTTACTTTTAAAGTGTTCTGATTTAGATGGTAAATTTTATGCTCATCCTACTCATTCAATACATTCCATAAACCACTATATTTAAGGTCCTGCCCTTACTAGCATATGGAACTTTGCTCACTAAATTCATCAAAGATTCATATTTGCCAATGAAAAACATTTCAGTCTTTATCTCAGATTCCTCTATATTTGGCACTCTATACCATTCCCTCCTTCATAAACCTCTGAATGCTTGAGTCTATGGTTTCACATTATCCGCATTCCTTTACCTCTCGTCCCTTTGTTCTAGTTCCCCCTTGTTCACATTACTTCTTCCCGTCCCTTAAATATCGATATTGCTCAAGATTCTTTTTATTACCTTACTGCTCTTGTATGTATTTTCCTAAGATGATTTTGTGACCTTCCTCATTCCACTTACCTCCTATTAGCAGGTAATTCCCAAAGTAATATTCTCAAGCATGCCTTTGTGCTTCAAGTCTCCTCCAACAAATTTTATAGGAGTATACTTCATATCTGCTCTGCCTCTTAAATGATAATATCTTTGTCCTGGGCTATTAATATAGTTTTATCATTAGTTTTCAATTCTATAGATTTAACTCTTTAAGCTGTCTTCTAACTAAAATAAAAGCATATCATCCCTGCTTAAAACATTTCCATCTCTCTTTTCAGAAATCCAAATCCTTGTGCTGGTAAATAAGACTTTATAATAGGGCCCTTGCCCACTTCTTCAGCCTTCTCTTTTCTCTCCATATTTTTTACCTTAACGTTTTCCTCTAACACAGAGAAATCCCAATCTAATTCCAACCCCCAATATCTAATCACCCCCATGGCCTTTTCCCAAATACATTGTATATATATATATATATATATATATATATATATGTCCATTAGCAGGCTCACTATACTGTTTCTTTGTCCATTTCTTCAATAGATAAATGACAGTTCTTCAAGGTACACATCACATCACCTCTGTTGTGTTGTTTTTTTTTCTAGCACTATAGGAGCTCCTTTTTAACTACGACTAGCAAAGAGTCCTCTATTTCTTGTTTATACATGCAACAGTGGCTTCAGCTGCAGCAGAAGCAGGTATAAGAGTAAAATCTTCATTTCTTTCTCAAAAATTATTAGGAAAAAAATCTATAATATAGAAGAAATTCCCCCAAATTAAATATTATATTTGTTTCAGAGACCTTTGATTATATTTCAAATTTTTTGGATAATTGTTTCATTAAGAACTGGTAGCATTATATTATTTTCATACATGAAGATCTGACCCAGTGATTATATCAGGCATGAGCGTAGAATGTTACAAAGTTATAATGGATTTGCCTTAATGTGAGCCAATAAAAATTTAACTTCTCTTGATTTATTGTGAACCCAGAATTTAGATTTTCATCATATCTACAAAGAATTTGTTGAAGGAAAAGAATATGTGTTTATTTTTCATAGTTAAACTTTTAACAAAATATTTTATTATGCTTAAAAAACAAATTATCTGTATTCCAAGGACAAATATCAGAATTTTTAAAAGATACTACTATGGGTGAGGAATTTGGTGTTGGATTAGTAGAGTAAAATAACACTTTAAAATGATTATGGCAATTTTTACTCCCTAGAAAGGAAAACGCCCTGAATTTATCAGATATATTTCTTGTTGGTTGTAATTAGATGTTTTTCTTACAAAGTTTGAAAGCAATTTTCCTCATTGTTTCCCTTAAATTTGAATCTTGTATGAAGAAAATCCATCATTGTCTTAGACATCATTAAGTGGTAGTATTTACATACAAGTACAAATACTACACCAACTCTTTCTCTACATGGGTACTTATGAGAGGGTGTGTGAATTCATACAGGAATTTTATATATTCTCAGTGGCAAAAATGATAACTTTTCATGTTATAAATAAGCAAACTGATTTAGATCCTTGGTCTGTTTATTGCTATATTCTATTACAAGAGTCTACAGAATACCTAATGTCAAAGCATTCCATATGCATAAATTTTACCACATTGATTATTAAAACCTTTGGTAAGTTAACACCTTATTTTGTCAATAAACTATAATAATGATATTAATTCTTTGATATAAGGGTTTTTTGGACAGTATAAAGCAGAAAGGTGTTAAGCATAAAATAATCCTTTGATAAAAACTGAGCAACAGCTGTGATGTTACTCGATGTGTGTCACCCTTTACCAGTTTTATTTAGCAGAGTAGACATGACTAGGTAACACTAGATAAGAAGCCTTAGGTATTTAGGCTCATGACACAATTTACAGATATTGAGTCTTAGGTAAACAGTAACAAGTGAGGCTAACTTGGACTGGACACTTCCATAACCCATTGGACTATTGTCACCCTGATGCCCACGATATGTTCTCCTATAAAAGGACTGGAAAAGTAAAGATATCCTCAGTTGTTTATTCATAGACTTCATACTACTCACTTTTTGGGAGTAGATGATTAATACAACTTTCAGTATTATTTATCATATCCAATGGCAACTGAATCTTTCAGTTGTTCAGGTCAGAAAAGTTGTTGGCATTCCTGACTTCTCTCACAATCACTTATCTGACAGCTCTACTTTCAAATCCCACTTATAATCAAATCACTTCACACCACCTCCACTGCTACCCCACAAGCCTAAACCAGAAAAATCTCTTGCTTAGATTATTGCAATATCTTCTAAATAGTCCCGTATCTCCACCCTTGCCCTTTCCTTGACTGTCTTTTTCATCACAGCAGCCAGGGTCATCCTTTTAAATGTAGGTCAGATCATGACACTTCTGTGCTCAAAAGCTTCAAACATTTCCATCTTTAAGTAAAGTAGTGACATACAAATTCCTTATAATACCCTGCAAGGCCTGCATTCTTTTCCTCTTGCTGCATAAATTTAGAAGGCTTAAAAATCACACACATTTATTACCTCACAATTTCTATGGTCTGGGTGTCTGGACACAGCTTATCTGGGTCCTTTATTTCAGATCTCACCAGGCTGAAATCCTGGTGCTGACAAGGGTTATAGTCTCATTAGTGGGTTGATGTGCTTCCAACCTCCCTCAGGTTGTTGACAGAATCCATCTCTGGTATGTTGTTGGTTGTATGTCTTTCTGGCCTTCCTGAGCAGGTCACTCTGTATTGCTAGAGGTCATCTGCATTCCTTGCCATGTGACACTTCCATAGGCCCTCTCAGAACACAATAGCTTATTTCTTCAAAGCCAGCATGGAGAAAGAGAATCTCTTGTGTGTGTGTGGGGGGGGGGTGGGTATAAGTATAAAATCATATTGTAGTCATGGGAGTAACATCCCATCATCTTTGCCATCTTCTAATAGTGGGAAGCAATGACAAGTCCTGCCTACTCTCAAGGGGAGGGGGTTATACAGGACATGACTATGGAGACAACCACAGTGTCTGTCCACAAGGTCCTACGTGATCTCCCACTCACTGCTTCTCTGACTTTATCCTCTACCACTCACACTTTTTCCCACTATGTTCCAGAAAGAGTGGCCTCCTTGTTGTTATCTAAGTCAGAATGCAAACTGACATTTCAGAGCCTTCATGTTCACACTTTTTGCTGGTGGAAAACCTCTTTCTGAGGAAATAAATCCATATGAATGGAAAGTGTACTGCATTTATGTCTGTCCTTGAATATAATCTTATTGGGAAGAATATCCCTAAGCACCCTATAAAATGCAGCAGCCCCCATCCTCCTCACTCTGTATCTCTGAAATGTGTCTCTCCATAAAATATGTCACTTGCCATTTTACTTATTTTTGATTGCTTTGTTGTCTTTCTCCCCAATGTCATCATAAGAGCACAAATTTTTTGTTTACCATTGAATTTCTAGCTCTAAGAACAGTGCTTGCTGTGCATTTGTAGAGGAAGGTCTTAATAAATATGTATGCAAAGTATCTCTGGGTTGTTCCTGTGCTTGCTGAATAGACACTGAATTAGATCAAAATGAAGATGTCATTTCTGAGAGAGAATAGTGTTTCAACAAATAGTCTATAATATAGAAAAAACATCTTACTCTTGGATATTTAATATTTCTCTTTATTGTATGTGAATTTCCCCTTGGATTTGATGGATGCATCTGAGGTTTAGTATTACAAGTAGACATTCATTATGCATGTAATCTGGTTGTTAAGAGCCTTGCTGGAAGGAAGACAGAAAAACCATGTATCCTGTCATAGATCTACTCAAAATTTTGCAGAGGGCCTTCCCTAAAATTGGTATTCAAAAAATAATCACTTAAATAAATAAAGCCTAAACTAGGCAGTTATTTGCAGCTTTGCTGGCTGTGCTCTTCAATCAACTGGAAATAATATAAAGTGATCACATGGAACTGTGTAGTATTCTTATTTTTTATCACATTGATTATTAAACAATAATTATTAACATAGACCATTTCTTCAAGAGTGTGGCTACTAATATTTTTGTCCATTCATCTGAATACAATTGAAGTTCAGTTTGTCAGTCTTACAGATTTGCATTTATAGCTGTTTTTGTTTTATTTTCATGATAATTCCATAGTGCCTGAGAAAACACCATTAGGTACACATACACAAATATGCACATCCAAACAAAATAAGACTCGGGATTCCAAAGGGAAGAAATATTATGCTAATTAGGTCAACAGAATTCAACGTGTGCCTTGGCAATAATAAAGAATCATGGAAGAAATAATTGGTATCAAGGTTATGAATACAGAGGAGGTTAAATGAAAGTATAAAAGCAGGATGGGTAAAGATATTAGAAAATGCTGCCAAAATATATTTCCTGGATAAAATGAAGATGTATCCATATTAGAATTACCCATACAAAGGGACCTAATAATACTAGAAAGAAGACAAGATTATGAATTTGATTTAGTTATAGGTTATAATAGAACTAACTTGCCATATGAAGAAAGGGGATGAGGGCTACATTTTTCTTAAGATAATCAAGAAAGAGAGAAAGGCAATTAAGTTTATAATAATTACAGCACGATCTTCTGATAATAGGGTTACTGTAAGTAATCAACAAGACACTTGATGTTCAGTGTAATTTAGTGTACTTCTCAAAAGTTGACTTTTATGGAATACCAATAAATCTGTTCTCTGTGGAAAAGATAATATAACTTTAATATTTAAAAGTCTTCACCTTGAGAAAAGACACTGTCATATGGTGTGGAGGGATATTAAATTGCTTTAAAATTTTGAAAAGAGATTTGGCAGTGCCTATCCAAATCTTTTATGCACATATCCTTAACCCAGCAATTTCACTATCAATATTTCCCACAAAGAAACATTAAGAATAAAAAAAAAAGTGGTATACGCCATGTTGCTTTTTACAGCATTGATTGTAATTGCGGGGGGAAAGCTAAAGTCAACCTAAATGACTAAATGACTAAAGTCAACCTAAATGAATTTGGAGAAGATTTGAATAAAATATGATACATGTAAACTATGAAATCCTATGCAATATTTTTAGAAATAAGGTAAAACGCAATATGTTGATGTGGAAAATATTATGCGTTAAGATTAAGCATAATACAATATAATTCTGTATAATATAATCATATTCATACATATTTTAAATGTATGTACATATATATGTTAAAATGTATATGCATCATATATGCAAATATAATATATACATATTAATATGCACATATATACATACATAAAAAGAAGGAACACTATGTAGGCTGTGAAATCTTGACTTCTTTGATTTAAATACTACCTTCATGACTTTGGGAGTTTCTTCAGCTTTCTGTGGCTCAGATCCCCATCTATAGTATAAAATGTAAAATTGAATATAATGTAAAATGAGAATAATAACATTTACCTTATGGTTTATTTTGAAGATTAAGTATGTTAGTCCATGTGTACATTTAAAACACTGCCTGTGACATTATAAGCAGTTAATAAGAATCAGCCATCATTGTCATCACCATCACCATCATCTTTATCATTCTCTAGAAAGAGATATGCATGGAAATGTCAATAATGTTTCTCTATGTAACTCTAATGAAAGGAAATGGAATCTTTCTGGTTTTCATTTTTATTTCTGTATAGTTTGAGAAACATATATGAGAGAGAGAGTTTATGTGTGTACTTAGTCTTTAACATTTAAGCTATTAAATGGTGAGCCTATTTTAAAAGAGAATATATACCAGAAAACAAATTCCTGCTTAAATACACTTTGTTTGCTAGGGCTCCCGTAACAAACTACTACAGACTGGGTGGCTTAAACAACAGAAGTTAATTTTCTCACAGTTCTGGAGGCTAGAAGCCTGAGACCAGTGTCAGCAGTGTTGTTTCCTTCTGAAGGCTATGAAGGAAGGATCTGTCCCAGGCCTCTCTCCTAGGCTTGTAGATGGATATCTTCTCCTTGTGCCTTCAAATCATCTTCCCTCTGTATGTGTCTGTATCCAAAGCTCTTCTTATGAGGACATGGGTTATATTGGATTAGGGCTCACCCTAATGACTTCATTTTACTTTAATTTCCACTGTAAATACCCAAACTCCAAATACAATCACATTCTAAAGTGGGATTAGTACTACAACATAAGAATTTTGGTGGTCAGGGAGAAAGAGGGGACACAATTCAGCCCATAAAATTATGCTAAATGCTAAACCCTCCCTCCTCTCGGGTATATTTTTTGTTGTTAAAATTTGATCATTTTGGAAATAGTGATCACAAAATGAAGGAGGGACAGGATTTAATTTATCTTTGGAACTTTAGAATTCAGCTCAATCTCTACTATATTAGTGGAGGCTTTTTTTGTTTTGTAATAGTTAGGACAGGGTCTCATATTGAAAATCTCACTTTCTATTTTTAAAAAGAGCAACACCAGATTCCCTTTGTTCTCACTAGGAAGCTAACATTTGTGAGTTATGTATGATGCCTCCTCACTCTTACTTAGGGATGATGAATAGGCCCTTTGTGTTTCTAATCAAACTTGACTTGTATCTTCCTTATCTCTGAGGATGGCATAGCATATTTGTGTGTGTTTCTAAAATTAAAACACTCCCTATAGGTGTGATGGCCATATGTCCTGTTTTATAGACAACAATTCAAAATTACATCTGTTAACCTAGATAATGATTAATAGGATCCTTTTTTACTCCCCAAACTGTCCTAAGACAATGAATTATATGGCCACCCAAATATATAGACAACCAAACACTATTGTCTTAGAAATTAAGCCAGATAACTCTTCACATGTCAAGGAGTGAAAAAGAAGGTAGCACAATTCTGTGTTCTAAGAACTGAAGAAACTTGAATATCTCTGCCTTAGAAATTCTATTAAATCCTGTGAGTCAAACACCTCTGTGAGGAATAATCTGGATTTGATATCAACTCCATCATTAAAAGGTAAGTGAGCTTGAACAAGTGGGATAAATTCTTGATGTCTCAGTTTCCTCATTAGTAAAATGGAGCAATTATGCTATCTAACTTATTTGTTTTATTATTTTTTTGTTTCTTTGAAATAAATCTTTTTTTTTTCCCTTGAAATAAATCTTAAATGCAGCAAAGTACTCATATTCTTACAAGAGTTTTGGTGAATGTACATATCATGTAATCTCGACCCAAATCCATTAGCTGTTTGGCCCCTTGTACAATCTTACAATTTCCTTTCTTCATAGGCAACTGGGACTGTAATTTCCATCAACATAGATTATGTTTGCCTGTTCTTTATCCTAATATGAACTTCATGTGAATAATATGGTAGGTGTTATCTTGTACCTGTCTTTTTTGCTTAACACAATGCTACTGAGATAGTCCACATTGTTCATTGTTCATCGATGACTCAGTAGCTCATTCCCTGAGTAGTTTCCCTCTGTGTGAATATGACTGTATGTTTTACCATTCCCCTGCCTATGAATTTGTAAGTTGATTTTCGTTTGGGTTTTTATGAATAATGCTGCTACAAACATTCTTTTAAAAATTATTTTGTGATATTTTCCTTTCACTTGATTAAAGTAAAATTCCTGGATCACAGGGAAGATATAGGTTTAACTTTTATACATTGTCAGTTTCATTAAGTGATTACATCATTTTTTTCATATCAAAATTGTATGAGAGTTCCAACTTCTCCACTACTTCATTAACATTTGGTGTTATCAGGCTTTTCAATTTTAGTCATTCTAGAGAGTGTGTAGTGGTGTCTCATTACAGTGTAGTTTTAATTTGAATTACCAGGATGACTAATGATGAAGAGAAATTTAAGATGCTGATAATGCATCTTTTTCAGTGAAGAGTCCGTTAAAGCGGATTGTGCATTATGATGGTTAATTTTATGTGTGAACTGAGTAAAGAAGTTGATCTTCCCCAATATGGATGGGTATCAGCAAATCCACTGAAGGCCTGACTTGAACAAAAAGGCAAAGGAAGATTGAATTCACTCTCTGCCTGACTGCTTGTGTTGAGATATCAGTCTTCTCTTGCTCTTGGGCATTCTTGATTCTCAGGCCTTCAGATTCAGACTGGAATCTACACCAGCTCTCTGGCTCTCAGGTCCCTGAACCACAGACTTCCTGGGTCTCCAGCTTATGGACAACTGACTATGGTACATCTCAGCCTCTATAATTGCATGAGCATGCCTCTTTCTCTGTCTGTCTCTGTCTCTCTTTCCTCTCTCTCTCTGACTCTCTCTCTGTATATCTATCTTTAGATATAGAGATAGATATCTATTTTGTGTCTCTGGAAAACCCTGACTAATACTCCCATTTATATGGATTGTTTTCTTTCATAATTTATGTGGAAGAGTGATTTATATCTAGATACAGTCCTGGGTTAGAAATATATATGGCAAATATTTGCTCACAGTCTGTGACTTTTCTTTTTATTTTCTAAATGGCAACTTTTGATGAGTCTATCACTTTGATGGAGCATAATATACCAATTTTTAAATTTTGTATTTAGAGTTCTATGTGCCTCTTCTAGATAAGTTTACCTACCCGAAGCAGTGAAGACAATTTTTTATGCTTTATTCTAAGCGTTTTATATCTCAAAACAATTTTTCTAACTGGTATATAATAGGGATTGAGATACGTATTTTTCTGCACTGACATTCAGTATTTTTGTTGAAAAGCCTTTCTCTTCATTTTTTAAATTGCTTCACATTGGTGTTGTTATATTTCTTATATATTTTCTGTTCCATTGATAGTATTGTCTCTGTTAATGTGTGTACTGCACTCTCTTGATTACTGACACTCTATTGTAAGTCATGATGTCATGTGGAGTAAGTCTTCCAACTTTGCCCTCTTAAAATTATTCTTGCTACTTGACACCTTTGCAATTCTATGTAAGTTTTATAACTAGCTGTCAATTTCTATCAAAATAATTGTTCAGATTTTGATTGGATTATATCAAATTTATATATCAGATTAAGGAGAATTAGCTTCTTAACAATCCATTCACATGACATGCATCCTTGTAGATGACATGCATCCGTGCATTCAACATTTATATAAGCTTTAGTATTGTAAAAATTAATAAATACAAATCTCAGTTGAATAGATTTGGGAGACCAGAAGGGGAAGTTCTCATGCCTTGCAACAACAGCAGAGCCCAACAGGAAGAAAACCAAATCCTCTTCATCCTTAGCAAGGACTTAGCCAATGAAAAACCATGGACACTGTTTAATATAGCCCTCCCAACTCCCTTTTCCTCTTTATACAAGTGTTCCTCTTCCCTTGCCAAGTGGGGAACTTAAACGTGGTTGGTCATGGTTGCAAAACTCAAATTGCAATTCTCTGCTGATCCCAAATAATCCCATTTTTGCTGAAGAAATATCTGACAGTCTATAAATTTCAGATCAGTGATATAAAGGTCTTGCACATCTTTTGATGGATCTACTCCTTGGTATTTTATTTTCTTTTGCCCTTCTTTTTCTTTTATTTTCTTATATATATTAAATATATAAGGTTTTTTGGTTCATTTTCTAGTAGTTTGATCCAAATACCGCAAAATAGATTAAGATTTTGCATATTGACCTTGCTAAATTTCCTACTTAGTTTTAGTAGTTAATTTTATATTCATTATTTTTAAAAATAAACAGCTATGTTTCTTGTGAATATACAGTTATATCTTTTGAATCTACAACCTTAATTTCTCTTTACATTTTATTGCACTGAACATCAATTATTGTATTAAATCAACTTGTGAGAAAATATCTCTGCCTTACTCCTCGTGTAATGAGCATGTATTGAGTAGTTCACCCTAAATTTAACATTATTTGTGTTGTTTTCATAGACACTATCAATTGTATTTAAGAAATTTCCTTCCATTCATTTTGCTGAAAGTTTTACTGTAAAAAGGTATTGACATTCAACAGGTGCTTTTTCATCATTCTTTTTGTAATGTATGTTTGTGTGTGTGTGTGTATTACACATATATTTTCCTTTTCATGGAGTGAATTACTTTCACTGATTTTAAAACATTAAACCAACTTCACATTTCTGGAATAAATCTCTTTTTGTATTCAATATACTCTTAACTTGTGCTACATTTGATTTGTCCTTTCTTGTATTTTACTTTGTATATAGCCCTGGATTTTGCTACTAATACTGTGCTAAAAATATTTGCATCTATACTCATGGAGGTAATTTTCATTTATTTCAGTGTCTTTGTCAATTTTAGTATAAGGATTATATGATCTCATAACAGATTTCAAATTGTTTTCTCTTTATAGTTAAAAAATTTCATTTAAGAGAGCTATATAACTTCTTTAAATGATTAAAATAATTTACCATTAAAGTATTTTGGACCTGGAATTTTACTTATGGCAAGTTAAATATGTGACTAAAATTTTTATCAAAGTTCTTGACGTAAAATTATTAAAAATATTTAATATTTCTTACTATTTTTAAAACATCTATAAAATTTATAGAATTATTTTCACTTTTCTGCTGTGGTTGTGTTTTCTATTATTTTTGTTGTTCAGTATTGATAAGAGATTATTCATTTTATTGATATTTGTTAAAAAACAAAATTTAGCAAATTAAACATCTTTTTTAAACTATTTTTTTAATTTCTCATCTATTTTATGTTCTTACTTCTCTGGACCTTGCATAAAATTTACTGATTTTTTCTACCATATTGAGGTATAAAACTATTTCATTGATCCTAAAACTTTCTTCAAGTCTATATAAATAAGTAAACTAGACATTTCCCTCTAAGTACTGCTTTACATGCATCCTCAAATTTTTGATACGTTACATTTTCTTCATCACCTAGGTTGAAATATAATGTAATTTTACATTTTGACTTCTTATCTTATTCATATGTATATTAGAAGTCTGGTTTTTTTTTTAATTTCTAAGATTTGAGCATTTTAGAGATATCTTATTGCTTCACATTATAACTTAATTATCTTTTGGTCAGATAATACAATCTGCAATACTACAGTCTTTCTAAATTATTGATGCTTATTTTATGCTCCAGCAATAAGTACTATTAGGTGAATAGTACTCTAAAGAAGCATCATTTTACAGTTGCTAGGTGTACTTGCCTTATGAATTACAATTATGTCAAGGTTTTTGATAATGTTCAGATCTATATCTTTATGACTTTTGTCTTTAATATTTTCATCAGTTATTGAAAATTGGTGACATATTTTCAAACTGTGTTTATGGATTTGTCTGTCTATTCACTTCTTCATTTCTGTCAATTTATGTTCTGTATTTATGATCATTGTGTCTTCCTAATTAATTAATTCTCCTATCACTATGAGATGACTTACTTTATTTCTTGTAATAATCTTTGTCTTGGAGTGTACTTTGATATTACAACCAGATTTAATAATCTTACTATTTTGCCTGGGATATGTTATGCCATCCCTCTACTTTCAACTTACCTGTGCATTTATATTTAAACTGTCTCTCATTGATGTGGTATATGGTGGTGCCAAGCTTTTAATCAGTTATGACAACCTCTAAGGGCAAACATTCGTTTATTATTATTTCATGTAATTACAGACATGATTAGGTTTAGTTTAGTGTTTTACTACATTTTTTGCCTTCATTCAAGTTAATACAAAGTTTAAAGATGATATATATTAAGTATTCTGTTTATCCATAATGGTTTTTAGCAGTTGATCCACAGAGGAAAATATGTTATCTATGTAGAATTCACTTTCCTAAAAATGTTCTGTGTTCTGCCGATTCATCCCTCTCTCCCCCTGAATACTTGCAACCACTCACCATTTACTATCTCTATAGTTTTCACTTTTCCAGAATGTCACATAAGTAGAATCATACAGTATGCAGTCTTTAAATATTGACTTATTTCACTTAGTAATATGTACTTAAGTTTCCTCCATGTCTTTTTTATGGCTGTATATCTCATCATTTTTAGCACTAAATAATCTTCCATTGTCTGGATGTATCTCAGTTTATTTATCCATTTACTTACTGAAGAAAATCTTTATTGATAACAAGTTTTGGCAATCACGAATAAAGCTGCTATAGATATCTGTGTTCAGGTATTTGTGTAGATACAAGTTTTAAACTGATTTGTTGCACCACATCCTTGCCAACATTAGGTGTTGTCAGTGTTTTAGATTCTGGCCATCTCATAAGTATAAAGTGGTATTACATTGTAGTTTTAATTTGCAGTTCTCTTATGACATTTGATGTTGAACATACTTTCATATACTTACTTGTCATCATCCTTGGCAAAGTGTCTGGGCAATTATTTTGTCCATTCTTTAACCAGTTTGTTTATTTTTATTGATGAGTTTTCAGAGTTCTTTGTATATTTTGGAGAATAGTCCTTTATCAGATGTTTCTTTAGCAAGTATTTTCTTCCTGTCTGTGGCTTATCTTCTAATTCTCTTGACATTCACAGAGCAGAAATTCTTAATTTTAATGAAATCAAGTTCTCAATTATTTCATGAATTGTGACTTTGGCATTGTATCCAAAAAGTCATTGCAATATCCAAGAACTTCTAGGTTTTCTTCTAATTTATGTTCTAGATGTTTTAGAGTTTCATATTTACATTTAGATCTATGACCTACTTTGAGTTAATTTTTGTGAATTGTATAAGGTCTGTGTCTAGATTCATTTTTTTGCATGCTAATGCCCAGTTGATCCAGCACCATTTATTAATAATTATTTTGCTCCATTGTATTTCCCTTGTTCCTTTGTCAAAGACCAATTGACTATATTTATATGGTTTTACTTGTGGTCTCTCAATTCTATTCCATTTTCCTATTTGAACATTCCTTCACTAGTATCACACTACTTTGAATACTGTAGCTTGACTACTGTAAGTCCTGCAATAGGATAGTGTCCATCCTCCAACTTTATTCTTCTCATTTAATATCAAGTTGGCTATTCTCAGATTTTGCCTCTCCACATAAACTTTAGAATCTCTGTGTCAATATCCACAAAATAACTTGTCAGAATTTTGATGGGGATCGCATTGAACCTATTGATCAAGTTGGGAAAAACTGCATCTTTACAATACTGAGTCCCTTTTTCCATGAACATGGAATATCTCTCCATTTATTTAGTTCTTTGATGTCTTTTATCATAAATTTACATTTTTTCTTATAGAGATTTTGTAAATATTTTGTTACATTTATGACTAAGTATTTCATTTTGGGGAGTATTAATGTGAATTGTGTTTTTAACTTTAAAGTCTGTTCATTACTGTTATAAGGAAAATGATTAACTTTTGTACATTAACCTTGTATTCTGAAACCATGTTATAATAATTTCTTAGGTTCAGGAGGGCTTTCCTTGCCAACTCTATGTATTCTCTACACAGATGATCATACCATCTCTTCCTTCTCATTCTGTATATCATTTTTTTTTCTTGTCTTCTTGCATTGGCTAAGACTTCCAGAATGATGTGGAAAAGCAGTGGTGAGAGGAGGCATCCTTGCATTTTTCCTGATCTTTTTGTAAAAGCTTTGATTTTCTTACCATTAACAGAATATGTATTAGTTGTACATGTTCTGTAACAAGTTGAGAAATTTCACTTCTATCTCTAAAGATCAAGTATTGGATCTTGTAAAAGATCAAAAAAACAAAAAGTAATATATGCTTTTTCAGCATATATTGATAAACTTATGTGATTTGTCTTCATTAGCCAGTAGATGAGATGGATTACATTAATTGATACTCCAATGTCAAACAAGCATTACATATCTTGGATAAATCATACTTGATCATAAGGTAGAGTTGATTTACACATTGTTGGATTTGATTTGTCAATTTTTTCTTGAGAATATATCTATGTTGATGAGATAACCGGTCTACAGTTATGTGTGTGTGTGTGTGTGTGTGTGTGTGTGTGCGTGTGTGCTGTTTTTGTTTGGTTTTGGTATTAGGGTAATTTTGGCCTCATAGAATGTGTTAGAAAGTAGTCCTTTTTCTAGTTTGTGGAAGAAATAATAAAGAATTGGTATAATTTCTTACTTAAATATTTGGTAGAATTCAGCAGTGAACCCATCTGAGCACAATGCTTTTTGTTTTGCAAGGCCAGCAATTATTGATTCAATTTCTTTAATATATGTAGGGCTATTTGCAGTGTCTAATTCCTCTTGTTAGACTTTTGTCAATTGGTGTTTTTGGAGGAATTTGTTCATTTCATCTAGGTTATCAAATCTGTGTGCATACAGTTGTTCAAAAAATTCCTTTATTATCCTTTAATATTGACAGAATATATAGTGATATCCCTTCTTTCATTTCTTATTTTAGTAATTAATTCTTCTCTTTTTTTTGTTCTTAGCTTAGCAAGAGAGACAGATTTATTTATCTTTTCAAAGAACCAGTTTTTTTGTGTGTTGATTTTCTCTTTTAATTTCTGCTATAATTTTCATAATGTCTTTTCTTCTGTTTACTTTGGATTTAATTTGTTATTCCTTTTTGGTTTTCTAAGGTGGAAGCTTAGATTATTGATTTCATATCTTTTTTTCTACTCAAATATATGCATTCAATGCCATAAATTTTCCTCTAAGCACTACTGTCACTATATCCAACAAAAGTTGAAGACTTGTATTTTATTTAGTTTATTTCAAAATATCTTAAAATTTATGTTGATATTTATTTTTTGACCAATATGTTACTTAGAAGTGTTTTTAATCTTGAAGTATTTGGGGATTGTCCAGCTATCTTTCTGATACTGATTTCTAGTTTAATTCCATTGTGGTGTGAAGGCATATATTATATGAATTCTATTATTTTTAAATTTAAGGTGTGTTTTATGACCCAGAATGCTGTTTATATTTGTGAATGTTCCATGTGAGCTTGAGAAGACTGTATCAATATGTTTTGCTATATCAATATGTTTTGCTATTTTTGGATGAAGTAGTCTATAGACGTCAATTATATCAAGTTGATGGTGGTGTCATTGAGTTCAACTATATCCTTATTGTTTGTCTGTCTATTGGATCTGTCCACTTCTGATAAAGAGGTGTTAAACTGTCCAAAAATAACAGTGGATTTATTTAAATCTCCTTGCAGGTCTATCAGTGTTAGACTCATATATTTTAGCATTCTGTTATCCAGTGAATACGTATTAAAATTGGTATGTCTTCTTGGAGAACTGACCCTTCTGTCATTATGTAATGTCCTTCTTTATTCCTAATAACCTTCCTTACACAGAAGTCTATACTGTCTGAAGTTAGTATAGCTATACCCATTTTGTTTTGATTAGTGCCATATCTTTCTCCATTTCCTTACCTTTAATCTATATGTATTATTTTATTTAAATTAAGGTTTTTGTAGACAGCATATAATTGGATGTTGTTTTTT